>JAJEJO010005266.1:120339-139656 GCA_020662805.1 Glaucomys volans
ATTCACACAATTCATGTAATCTTACATGTCTGTCTACTATCTTTCCTTCCCCAACCCACTCCCGTCCCATTTTCCTCTATGCCATCCAAAGTTCCTTCTTTCTTTTCAAATTGCCCACCCCCCCACAGCCCCTCCCCATCCCCGTTATATATCATCATCCACATATCAGAGAATACATTCAGTCTTTGGTTTTGGGGGATTGGCTTATTTCACTTCGCATATTCACCAGTTCCACTCATTTACCAGTAAATGCCATAACTTTATGATCCTTTATGGCTTGTGTATATATATCACAGTTTCATCAGTTGAAGGGCATCTAGGTTGGTTCCACAATCTAGCTATTGTGAATTGAGCAGCTATGAACACTGATGTGGCTGTATCACTGTAGTATGCCGATTTTAAGTCCTTGGGTATAAACCAAGGAGTGGGATAGCAGGGTCAAATGGTGGGTTCATTCCAACTTTTTTGAGGAAATCTCCATACTGCTTTCCAGAGTGGCTGCACCAATTTGCAAATCCACCAGCAATGTACGAGTGTGCCTTTTTCCCCACATCCACACCAACACTTAATATTGCTTGTGTTCTTGATAACATTCTAATTGGAGTTAGATGAAATCTTAGGGTGGTTTTAATTTGCATTTCTCTAATTACTAGAGACGATGAGCACTTTTTCATATATTTGTTGATCATCTGTATATCTTCTTCTGTGACTTGTCTGCTGAGTTCCTTAGCCCATTTATTGATTGGGTTCTTTGTATTTTTGGTGTAAAGTTTTGTAAGTTCTTTATAAGTTTTGGAGATCAGTGCTCTGACTGAAGTGTGTGTGGAAAAGATTTTTTCCCACTCTGTAGGCTCTCTTTTCACATTATTGATTGTTTCTTTTGCTGAGAAAAAGCTTTTTAGTTTCAATCTGTCCCATTTATTGATTCTTGCTTTTATTTCTTGTGCTCTGGGGGTCAGGTTTGGAAGTTTGCATTTAAAGCTCTCAATTTTCCTCCAAGCTTACACGTTTTTATGAATCCTATCTTAATCATTTTTTTCAAAATATTTTCAAATTTGCATTTGCATTATAATTTCTTCTTTGATGTGTGAACTATCTGGAAAACTACTAATTAATTTCCAAGCAATTGCATAGTTCCTAGTTAAATTTTTGTCACTGTTACTTTACTTCCACTGGATAAGACAATAACCCAAGAAATAATATGAATTTTGCAATATTTGTTCAGACCAGCTTCATAGTCAATTTTTATGCAAGCTGCATGTGTACTTAACAGAATGTATAGTCTAAAACTGTTGGGCAATATATGCACATATGTTACAACAAGATCACAACTTAATTGTGCTTTTCACAAATATCCAGTTATTAATACCTGAGTATTAGGAGTATAATGTTATGATTCTGGATTTGTCTATCTTCTTCTAGTCTCATACAGAAACTCTCATGCCTTTTTTTCTCATATAATTGGAAAGTACATACAATGGAATTGGGTTTCCCCACCATTCCTTGTAAGTTTTCTCACATAAAACATTTCTGTCTCTAGAAATGCTTCTTATCCAGATGATACTTTAATGCATCACATATAACAAAGGGCAAATCTTGTTCAAACTTTAAAAAATCGATTGAACCAAATTTTTACCTTCCTGAAGCTTAAAATCCAAACTAACCTAACCACGTAAAGTATTGTTAAGAGACAGGACTGCATTAATAGGTATATAGTAGTCGACAAAATGACAAAGCTCCTTTTAGGGGTCAACTTGAACCAGGTGACATTCATGAGCACGACCTATTCCTAGTCTCACAAGCACAGGCTATTTCTTTCTACACTAAGTGCCGTCTATTGATCAGTAGTATCAGTGCCACCTGAACACTAGCAGAATTGTGCCTTTGCTTTTACTAAGTTTTTATCAATGTAATAGTACGAAATGAATTAGTACAAAATGCTCATAACAAAATAAAGCATTTTGTAGGCTGGGCATGGTCACGCACAGTTGTCATACCTGTAATCCCAGAAGCTCAGGAGGCTGAGACAAGAGGGTCATGAGTTCACAGCCAGCCTCAGCAACTTAGCGAGGCCCTAAGTAACTCAGTGAGACCCTGTCTCTAAGTAAAATACAAAATAGGGCTGAGGATGTGGCTCAGTGGTCGAGTGTCCCTGAGTTCAACCCCCAGTACCCAGAGAAAACAAATAACAAACAAAAAACCTCACACATTAACACTTCCCTACTCTACATTCCTTTAATAGTCAAGTTCATAGACCACCTCTCAAAAATGTCTTCCCCAAGAGGACTACTTCCTTATCTTAATCTCCTATTACCAATGCATTTTTATTCATGAGCTTTGAGAGCAGAGATGCATCTTTATATCTTCAGTGAAATGCTTTTCACAAAGATTTTAGGGGTGGGGTGGACACTAGGGATTGAACCCAGGAGTGGTGCTATACCACTGAGCTCTATCCCAGGTACTTTAATTTTTAGAGACAGAGTCTAGCTAAATTACTGAGGCTGACCTCAAACTTGTGATCCTCCTGCCCTGGATTCCTGTAGCTGGGATTACAGGTGTACACCATAGCACCAGGCCCACAAAGTTTGAAAATGGTATTTTATAAGTATTCACTTATAAAAATGAACCTGTGGAAAACAACCTAGAGTTATTAGGTGGACTGACCCTAAGTACATTCAAGGCAAGTGCACAAACACCCAACTATACCCCCAGTCCTATTTTCTCCTTCCTAAAGATCACCAGAACAGGCCTTATCAACTTTTGTCATTTTTATCACATAAGCTTTTTCACATCAACAGCACTAGCCAGTAAAGTCTCAGAAGTATATTAAGAGAAATTACCACATTTAGTAAACTGCCTCTATATCATTAATGCCTAAATTTAGCAAGACTCAAACATCTCTTATGGGCATAAATGCTTGACCATAAATTTAGAAGTTGAAGTTATATCTCATTATCTCCCCTCACTCTTAAGAATTCATGGTTATTGGGTTGGGTATATAGTTCAGTTGGTAGAGTGATTGCCTTGCAAGCACAAGGCCCTGGGTTCAATCCCCAGCACCGCAGAAAGAAAAACAGAATTCACGGTAACTTCCCTCTAGATACCATTTGACTACAATCTGTCCTGCCAAGGCTGAAAAATGCAGTACAGGATTCTTGTAATCCCAGAGATTTGGGAGGCTAAGGAAGGGGGGATTGCAAGTTCAAGACTGGTCAACCTTGCAACCCTGTCTCAAAATAAAAAATAAAGGCCGGGCGTGGTGGCACACGCCTGTAATCCAAGCAACTCGGGAGGCTGAGTCAGGACGATCACGAGTTCAAAACCAGCCTCAGCAACTTAGCGAGGCCCTAAGCAACTCAGTGAGACCCTGTCTCTAAATAAAATACAAAATAGGGCTGGGGATGTGACTCAGTGGCCGAGTGTCCCTGAGTTCAATTCCTGGTTCCAAAAAAATAAATAAATAAAAAGGGCTAGCAAGTAGCTCAGTGGTAAAGCACCCTTGGGTTCAATACCTAGTACCGGTAAAGAGAGAGGGAGGGGGGAGGGGGAGAAGGAGGGGGGAGAGGGAGGGAGATTATGACACTAATGAGATTGGAGAATTTGTGTCTCTTTATACTTTGTATTATCTCAACCTCGTGAGAACTAGTCTAACATACATTTAAAGTTAGAAAGTTTAACTTTGGATAGTTTTTATCTTTATCCAATATATTAAAATTTTATTACATCAAATGATATACATCTGAAGGGCTAGATATGTAGCTGGGTGAGACAGAGCACTTGCCTAGCACATGCAGGGCCCAGGATTTGATCCCCAGTACCGCCTCCCCGACTCCAAAAGACAAAGAAACAAACACCAAAGCATACAGGAAAACAAACAAAAATCATCATTTAGTATGATAGTTCCATGCTAAACTTCTAAATATTAAATAATACCAAAATATGGTGGAGCCAGGCATGGTGGCGCACGCCTGTAATCCCAGCACTTGGGAGGTTGAGGCAGGAGGATCATGAGTTCAAAGCCAGCCTCAGCAACTTAGCGAGGCCCTAAGCAACTCAATAAGACCCTGTCTTTAAATAAAATATAAAATAGGGCTGGGGATGTGGCTCAGTGGTGGAGTGCCCCTGGGTTCAATCCCCAGTACCAAAAAAAGAAAAAGAAAGAAATTGAAGGCAGAGGGTCATGAGGTAAGCAGAGCAGAAATTTCAAGATTATACGAAGACTTTAGCAGAACAATCCTGAATTAAAGCACGCACATCATTTGCAGTGGGGCATTGCTCGTGCATTTCACTGAGGCAAGTCAATTTTAGGATGTGGTCTGAATGTTATCTGCAGGTGAGACTGGGCGTTAAGTAGATTAATTTGATTAAAGTCAGATTCCAGGCTTCTAAAAAGGAATTTAGGAATAAACAAGCTAAGAAGAAAGGCATACTTCACAAAAGCTGAAATCAGTTTAATTACTCCTTCATTCATATGCTTCAATTCTGCATTTTCAACAGCTTCCCTATTATATATATTTATCTTCAATATTTTCCTCCATCTGTTTTGCAAACCTTTATGTCACAGGTCATTAACCTGCTACAAGAGGATGTATAGAAATCATGAGAATAGCCTTAGCCAATTTTGTCCTATTGTCCCAAATGTGGAACACTTATATAAAACTTTAAAATGGCACACAATTACAAAATACACAATATAGCTGTATTATGCTATAATTATAAGCTTATACCCTGTTATTACCACTCCTTGCTTTATACCCAAAGGACTTAAAAAGACAGTCACAGTGCCCAGTCTGACCCCTTATTTTCATTTACAGCTGCTCAGTTCACAACAGCTGGATTATGGAACCAACACAGATGGCTCTTCAATAGATGAAATGATAAAGAAACTGTGGTACATATACACAATGGAATATTATTCAGCCATAAAGAATAAAATTATGGCATTTGCCATAAAAGGATGGAGCTGGAGAATATTATGCTAAGTGAAATAAGCCAATTCCCAAAAACCAAAGGTCTAACGTTTTCACTGATGAGTGGATGATGATACATAAGGGGGGGGGTGCTGTTAAGAGAAGAATGGAGGAACTTTGGATTATATAGAGGGAAATGAGGGGGGAGGGGAGAGGAGAAGTAAAGATAATGAACAGACATCATTACCATATGTACATGTATGATTACAGGAATGGTGTGAATCTACATCGAGCACAACCATAGAAAGACACTGTACCTCATTTGTGTACAATGAATCATATTGCAGTCCGTAAAAATAAAAATGTAATTAAAAAATTATAAGCTTATACATAGAAACTCTAGATTATGATTTCCAACCTATTTTATTAGTTTGGGGTACTGGGGATTGAACCCAGGGGCATTTTACCCCTGAGCTACACATCTTCAGCCTGCCCAACCCACCCCTTTGTTTTGGTACCAGGACCAGGGGTGCTTAACCACTGAGCTACATCCCCAGCCCCTTTAATGTTTTTTTTTTAAATTTTGATAAAGGGTCTCACTAAATTGCTTGCTCTGGCTTTGAACTCAAGATCCTCCAGCCTCATCCTCAGTCACTGATTGGGATTACAGGCATGCGCCACCTCACCCAGTCTGTTTTTGGTATTTTGTTTTCATTAATTTTGAAAGGGTCTTGCCAAATTGCCCAGACTGGCCGGGAACTTGCAATCCTTCCTCTTCTGACTCCCAAATCGCTGGAATTATGGAAGTGAGCCACCATGCCCAACTTTAACCTATTTTAATGCGCCTATTGTCAATTTTATTGAAATATTAACAGAACTGAAAATTCGGGAATAAATGGATTGAGTGCCAATCTGGAATAAATCCATTGAAGTGGTTATGACAATTTCTATGATATGAACCATTTAATAAAATCGTCTTTTTCTAGATATCTATACAAAAAAAAAAAAAAAAAAAAACCAACCAAAAACCTTTTTTTTTCACTATGGATTGATCCCAGGAGGCACTTAACCAGTGAGCCACATACCCAGACCTTTTTATTTTTTTGAGACAGGGTGTGGAGGAATTGCTGAGGGCCTGGCTTAACTGCTGAGGCTGACTGAATGTGATCCTCCTGCCTCGGCCTCGGGAGCCCCCGGGATGCCGGCTTTGGGCCAGCTGACGGCAACAATATATAAATCTCAGGAAGAGTGAAGACAAGCAACAAGTGTTATTTTTTACAATGTTAAAAGGTTCCTCTCCGACCTAAAGGCAGAGAAGTCAGTTTCCGTAGGGTTTTAAGAAGGGTTTTAAGTATTGTTTTGCTCGTTCAGACACATTCTCGGGCTCGCGAGCAGAAACCGGTGCCCGGGGGGTGGGGAGGGCCGCCGAGAATGAAGCTCCTCTTCTTTTCCTTCTTTTTCTTTTATGCATAAAACCCCAGGCGTGCGCTGGGCTCGGCACGGTCCCGCAGCCCCGCCGCTCCCCTCCTGGCGGCGGCCCGGCTGGCTGCTCGGGTCCCTCCGGTCACTTCGGCCCCGCCCGCCCGCCGCGCCCACGTGTGTCGGGCCGCCGGGCAGCAGCGCCGGCCACACGCCCGGAGGGCGCAGGGCTGCGGGGCTGGCGGGCTGACTCGGACACACTCCCGGGACAAGACGCAAGCGCCTACTTACTGGTCCGGAATCCCCGCGGGGCCGCGTCCCCGCGCCCCGCTCGCCGGCCGTGCGAACGCGCCGGACCCTCGCGACCGGAATGGCCGGCGGGGCCCCAGGAGCCCCGGCGCGGCCGCGGACGCCTTTCGGCCCCGCGGCCCCGCCGCAACCGCCCCTGGCGCGGCGCTCGAGTCTCGCGACCGGCCCTCCGCGGTCCGGGAAGCCGCCGCCGCGCCAACAGCCTCTCGCGCGGGGCTCTCGCTCGGCCCCAACGTACCTAGAGCGGCGCCGCGGCCGCCTCGGGCCTCGCCCAGCCTCCGCGATCCGCAACCGCCGCGCGAAGCGACTCAGGCGCTGCGGAGGGCCGAGCTGAATCTCCCTCCGCCCGCCCACACCTGACTCCTGGCCAATGGCAGCGCGAGCGCGGCGGCAGCTCCGCCAATCAGAGGCGGCCGGAAACGGTGGGCGGGGAGAAGAGCTGCGGCGGGAATTGGAAGTCCGCTGAAGGGCGCCGGTGCTCAGCCCGTCGGAGCGCTGCTTCCCGGCAGCCCCCGGGCTCGGCGCCAGGCCCTGGGATCCCGCCAGTCCAGAGGCACCGATAATAAACACCCGCTCGCAAAGCCCGTGTCGTACAGATTAGCATGCCTAAGCTTCGCTATAAAATATCGTCGACCTAAACCGGCAGGGTAGTGCACACCTGTACTTCCAGCGACTTGGGAGGCTGAGGCGGAAGGATCACAAGTTAGAGGACAGCCTCAGCGATATAGCAAGACCTGTCTCAAAATGGAAAATAAAAAGGACTGTTGAAGGCCCGGCGCAGTGGCGCACGCCTGTAATCCCAGCACTTGGGAGGCTGAGGCAGGAGGATCGCGAGTTCAAAGCCAGCCTCAGCAATTTAGCGAGGCCCTAAGCAACTCAGTGAGACCCTGTCTCTAAATAAAATACAAAATAGGGCTGGGGATGTGACTCAGGGGTGGAGTGCCCCCGGGTTTAATCCGCAGTACCAAAAACAAAAAAAAGAAACGACTGTTGATACGGTTTAGCGGTAAAGCGCTTGACTTGCGTGCATAACGCCCTGGGGTGCAATTCCCAGTATGCAAAATA
Organism: Glaucomys volans; assembly: GCA_020662805.1. Lineage (NCBI taxonomy): Eukaryota > Metazoa > Chordata > Mammalia > Rodentia > Sciuridae > Glaucomys > Glaucomys volans. The sequence continues at coordinate 128,043 of JAJEJO010005266.1, forward strand.
AACAAAAAACTTTTTTAAATATTATTTGTTTTTCTTAGGGAGGGTTAAGCAGGCCCCTCACAGACGGTCATTCAAAAGAGTGGACAACTACGGGATGCAGGAGAAATGAGGCAAGGTCGGAGCTGCTTTCTTAGAACATATTCTAAACCAATAGGTTCCCCAAATACAGTCCAACGTTGTCGGGGCTTTTTCATTTCTGTATAGAGATGCTTATGGTCAGGTGGGGAATATCCTAGGAGTGTCTGGAAAAGTGAAGTGGGTATTACAAGAGACTGAATGCAGAAACAGGTAAGACAATACCTTCGCCTTAGGGGAGTCACTAAAGAAATGGTCAAAAATATAAAACAGTAAAAAAACATAAGACAGTGCTAAATTTCATACGGTTGTTTTGTTTTGGAGAATAATTATGAGTACAATTGAAATATATGGACACAAAGGAGTGGGATGTGGATAAATTGCCACCATGTAGTGAGCTTGTTCGAAATAGCGACGGACCAGCGCACGCTTATCTACCCCCATGCTGAACACCTTGGAGCCATGGGTGTGGTTGGAGGGCAAGGGAGGCTAGGCCCAGCTTATCCACCACACCAGATGGGTGTAACCATGGGATAGAAACCCACAACCAGCGTTTCTAAACTGCTCTGCACCCAAAGCCTTTGGAGTAGCAGAACCAGAGCAGAACTGGAGGACCTCCAGGAGAACCCCTGCGCTGCCTGCCACCGCCCAGCAGGAACCCGACTCCAGCTCAGGAAGCCCACTCTGGGTTCAGCACTGGGAGAAGTAGGTTAGGCTTGGAATAGGTGGAGTGATGTGAGATGCCTTGCGTGATGCATAAATAAAATGAGTTAACTCCCCAGCCGACTCCAATTCAATAAGACTCTCTGACACACCAGAGAATTTGGATTTTGGATTTAATTTGCAAGCATTATGTCTATTTAGGGTAAAAGGATATCTTGAGTGTCCTGTTAGCTATTTATTTCTGTGGTATGGAGGATTGAACCCAGGGCCTCAGACATGCTGGGCCAGCACTCTAATGGAGCCACACCCCCAGCCTACTCCTTTTAATGATCATTCTTATTATTTATTGGACATTATATTTATCGAGTCATTCAAAAGAGTTGACAATTTGTGCAATGTTTTCCCTTTGTTTTCTGTCTTTGGACAATCTGCATTCAAAGCCATCATGAATCACTTATTAACAATATGGTCTTGAGCAAGTTAGATGGCTTTTCAGAGTCACATTGATCTTATTTTTAAATTGGGAATAACCACAACAATAATAGATGGTTTATTGTGTTCTTGATTGAAATTATTTCAGGCACTCCAGTAAGCACTTATCCATTATTTAAATTAATTCTTATAACACAAGACATGAGGTACTATAAGATCTCTCAATTTGCTTTTGTTGTTGCTGTTCTAGAGAGCAAACCCAGGATTTCACAAATGCTAACTGAAAGACCCTCAGACCCCCTGTCCAAGGAAGATCACGCGAAGACACTGCTGGCTGCAAAAGCAGGAGGTGTTTATTGGTACACAGGCGCCTGCGGGTGCACAGCAAAACCTCAGCCGGAGCTTCGGTGAACTGGCACACCGGGCTTTCGGGTACAGGGTTTTTATAGGGTAAAGGGGCAGGTTTCGCGCGCGTGGTAGGCAACAGGTTTCTTATTGGATATTTTGAATACAGCACATAGGTTACATTTTAACTCCCGGAACAACCACGATTTTTGCTAGGACAAGGTGACCTATACTTTTTCAATTGTCCTGTGGTTTCTTAACCTGTTTATCAGTTTAAGTTTAACAACCTCCGGGCGGCTCCTGAAACCAGTTCCTGAAACCTCCCTAGGGGGGTTGGGGTTGGGTAGAGTGACCTATGTCATGGGTTTTTAGTTCCCGGAATCTGTTCCCTTCCTATGGGGGGGGTGGACATAGAGTTGGGGTCTTTCACTAACCAAGTACCTCTACCACTGAGCTACCTCCTCTCTTATAAAAGTAACACAGGAAAACAGTTGTGGGGGGCCACACCTGTAATCCCTGCCATTCAGAAAGCTGAGGCCAGAGGACCACAAGTTGAAGGTCAGCCTGGGCAACTTAGAGAGACCCTATCTAGGAATAAAAAAGAAAAAGGGCTGAAGATGTAGGTCAGTGGCAGAGCGCTTGCCTAGCACGTGGAAAACTCTGACTTCGGTCCTACAATAATGACCACAAAAATAAGCCATTGATTCATTAAATACATGGGATAATGGAGACACAGCTTCTTGTCCATTTTGTAACTTGATAGTAGACATTTGATGATAACAATTAGTGTTAAAATTTATAAAGCTGAGCACATAAGGAATCTCGAGCCAATCTTTTAGCTTTTTGAATTGGAATGTTTATTTGCTTTCTGAGAACTACAGGCAGAATTTGGACTATTTTGATCTTTGTCCCCTAGGATGCCTTTTATGCTTGTTAAATTACAGGGTAAATGCAACTTTGTAAATGTAATTAAGGTTACTAATCTGCTGACTTTAAAATGGAGGGATTGGTCTGGATTTTGCGGGTTAGTACAGTGTGATCCCCTGAACCCCTCAAGGCCTATGCAGCACAGAGGAAATAGATTGAAATACATTCCAAGCATAAGAAAGACTCATCCCAAGGGTGCTGGCTTGAAGATGAAAGGGAGCAGGGGAAACTGGGAGGAGGAAGTAAATTCCGCCAACAACTTGCATGAGGCTGAAAGCAAATCCTTCCCCAAGTCTCAACTGGCTAACGCCTTGATTTCAGCTTCCTGAGACTCTGACCAGAGTTCCCAGCTGAGCCTACTGTTCTCCTGGCACCTGAACCGTGAAATAATAAGTGGGTTATTTTAAAGGACTCCGTTTCTGGTTATTTTTTTAATGGCAACAACAGAAAACTAATAAAGCATTCATTTCTGTACAATTGGTGCAAACCTGAGAACTACATTTCCCACAAATTCTTGCTTCCAGGATTTGAATTCATTCACATTTTGCTCCAAGGAGATGCACTTCTGAGTTCTGGAAAGTGGAGGAGAGTCATGTTATTGTGAGAGGTTTGTTGTTGTTTGTTTGCTTGGCTTTCTTCCTTGCTAGTGGCTTGTCTCAGTGACATTAGACAACGGTAACAATCAAGAATGGGGTTTCTGGACATTTTAGACCTTTGGGTGGCAGGGGCAGCAGCAGCAACAGCTTCTTTTCTTGGCCACAGATGCAGTGGTGCAAATGAAAATCAAGCGACAATGAAGCCAGAATTGGGGACAGGCAGTTAGTGCAGAAATCTGGTCAAATCAAGGAATGGAGGCCATCAGGGTCTGGGAAGTTGGAGACGGACACCTGGGAGATTGGAATGTCATTGTCTCCAGAACCCTTCTGATCACTAAGGTTACCTGCTTAACTGCCCCTCCCAAAAAACTGCAGGCAGTGAGTTGCTAATTAATACCTCCTGGACCCCTACCTGAATGCCATGTGGCCCTTCCCCCTGCCATTTGCATCTCACTGTTTTGTTATGTCACTGGCCACCCCTGGGACTAATCTTGTAGGCAGGAAGGAGAGATAAGGGGTGGGGGAGAACAAAAGAGACCCTCATCTATAAAAGATGTGGGGTGCACTCACTTCTTGGGATTCTAAAACATCAGCCATGGCCCCCTTCTCCCTCCTGGGAGAAGTCTGTGTTCCTACTTATCGTCCTCTTGTCGCCCTCAACAAAGACTTGATCCCAGGAATGTGTATGCAACTCTTTATTTGCACGCACGTTTCTTCCTTCCTTCCTTCCTTCCTTCCTTCCTTCCTTCCTTCCTTTCTCTTTCTTTCTTTCTTTCTTCCTCTCTCTCCTCTCTCTCTCTGTTGACCAATCACAGAACTTCCACGTGCAGCATGCATGGGCAGCATAGACAGAGGCTTAAAGCACAAACCGGACACACGTGTGGCCAGTTCACAACCAACTGATAGGAATAACTTTCGTGAAGAACCAATGCCTGGGGAAAGGGTTAATCTCCCCTCATGTCAGCCTTTCTTCAGGAAACCCAATTAGCCACAGTCCCTACCTATTGGATTGTAAATAACTCTCTAGGAGTCCCACTACTCCCTTTCGAAATGTAAACAACCCCAGGCCGGCTTTCAAGGCCAGATTCCATGGATGCCTGTAAAGAGTGGTTCTTCTTATACTTTGTAACTTTCTGAACTCTGAAATGTAGCTACATCATTTAATTGCGAGGCCAATTAACTGCTGTCTAAACTGTAACCTCATAGGCTTGGTTCTTAGAAACACAGCTCTTGAGGAGGTAAACTCCAGTCATCTTGAGCTACTGCTGCCTGTTGAAAAAGCCACGTCCTGATACACTTGCAAGTCTTTGGTTTGCACTTGTCAACTATTTGTTCTAAAATTTCTGTACACGTCCATGGTCGTGTAGGTCAAGAATTCAAACCCACCCATGTTGTAATGGTTAAGGAATGAAGTTAAATTTCCTGTAACCTCAGCTCAGGGCCCAGAATTTGAGAGCACAAGTTCATCTGGTCTTTGGGTGAAACAAACCCAAGTTCTTCAACCCTGAGTGGTTCGTGGTCTCTCGCTCTGTGGGATATCCGTACCACCACCACCTCTTATGATCATTATATATCCGTTTTCATTATCTGATGCATAAGAGATGCCCAATAAAAGAAATTCATAAAAATAAATGCATCCAGAAAGTTTTCCAACATGCTATTTATTGTATCATAGCCACTAGCATAAAACTTTATTTCAGGAAAAATTAGACTTTTACAGGCAAAACAATTACAAAATTACAGGCAAAACAATCACTAATTATGATTTCAACATTGTAGAATAGAAAGTTACTTTGACTACATATTTTTAAAGTACAATCATTGTGATGGTTACATTTTATGTGTTAATGTGGCCAGAGGATGGTGCCCAATTGTTTAATCAAATGTAAGTCTAGATGTTTCTGTGCAGGTATTTTGTAGAAGTGGTTAATGAAGGACATGGAAATGATACCCCCACCCCAAGACTGTGTGACCTGGGAGGCGGAAGAAAGCAGCCAAAACTTTGATCCTTCCAATAAATCATTTCTTTGTGAGAAAACAAACCAAAACGGAGAACTACATATCAATCTTGTCCCTGTGACCCCTAGAGGTCAAGATGAGCCCTGGACTTTGAACTCTGAACCCTGCATCCCTGCCCTGAAAAAACACTGCCTAATAAAAACCATGCCCAGTAAAGACAAGTGACCAATGTTTGCACCTTCTGACCGTGTCCTGTTAGTCTTCAAGGACTACGTGACCTCCCAGTGTGACCTATATAAACCCATACCTCTCCTGTAATCGGGGCCATTTTCAAACCAGAAAGAGTGCCCATCGGATGCCTGACCCTGCCGCTGAAGGCTTTGCTGCTTTCGTGAGGTCTGGACCTGTCTTGGTCACGTTGTGCTTAGTTAAAATCCATAATCACTGACTTTAAATAAAGGAGATTATCCTCAATAATGTGGTGAGCCTTATACATTTACTTTAAAGTCCTTGGAACAAAACCAGGTTTTCCAGGGTGGAAGGAATTCTGTCTCAAAACTTTAACAGCCAAGCCTGTAATTCCAGTGAGTCAGGAGGCTGAGGCAGAAGGATGGCAACTTGGAGGCCGACCTAGGCAACTAAACAGAATCCTGTCTCAAAAAATAAAAAAGGGCTTGGGATGTAGCTCAGTGACAGATCACCTGCCTACCATGTACCAGGTCCTAGAACCAATCACCAGTACCACCAAAACAAACAAAAATATACTGTTTTGGGGGGTCATTTTCTCAGTAAAACTTCTTTGATATAATTATGAACTGTTAAATATAAAAGACACTGGGCTAGAGATGGTATAGCTCAACGGTATGCTTGCCTAGTATTCACGAGGCTCTCATTTCAATCCCCACCATTGCACAAACACACACACCCATACAATGGAGAAACCGTCAGGTTTGTAACTGGACCCACTACTACAGAAGGGTTAGTACTGGTCTGAACCCTCACCCTAGGTAAATTCTGGTAACCTGGAAATATAAGCCTGGATTTCCCATCTTGCCATACTGATCTCTAGAATGTAGTGAGTTAAGAAGTTAAATGATAGGGCTGGAGATATAGCTCAGTTGGTAGAGTCCTTGCCTTGCAAGCACAAGGCCCTGGGTTCAATCCCCACCACCGCCAAAAAAAAAAAAAAAAAAAAAAAAAAAAGTTAAATGTTACCTATTTCATGAACCAAGCAGATGGCAACTGGCTCTTAGAACTGCTTGTTATAAACTGCTTCACTGATGGCCAGCAGCTATAGCCTAAAACCATAGGCTCTAAGAGGTATTGCCAGGGGGCAGAGAGATTGGGATGGAGATCAAGGCTGACCAACTGTTGATAAAACTTCCCTGGAAGTCATGCTTATTTGTGCACATAGTGTCTACAGCAGCTTTTCTAAGGTAGTTAACAGTTGAGTGGTTGCAATAGAGCCCTTGGAACCCAGAAGCCTTTAAAGAAGACGTGGGCCAACATTTCCATTGACAACTAGAAGAAAAATCTATGTTACAGTGTAATAAGTGAACAACGGGGAATCCATTTTGTCCTCAGCAGCCATTTTAGTATTTCTGGGAAGTCAAAATTAACCCCCATTTCTGAGAAACAAGAAGGAACACCAGTATTGGCTGAGTTAAGCTAACAGCAAAATTTGCTCCTGTATCATGGCTTGCTTGCACTGGCTTACAATACTGTAACTGAATGTTCCACCTACTTGTGGTTCTTTCCTTTATGAATCCCCCAAAATAACTGTTAGGCGCGTCATTCTAGTACACCACTTTAGGTGTCTAGGGTGGTTGTCACTGGCCAGCTCAATAAAGGCTTCCTTGGTTTTTACGTGAATGGCTTGGATGAGTTTTTGATTCTCATTGGGTATAACAACAGAAATTGCAATGACATTAGAGAGCGAAAGCAATTAAGACGAAGCTTAAAATTTACAGAGAAGGGAAAACAATTCCGAAGTGCTTCAACTGATTGAGAGCCTTTTAAAAAAAAATCATTTGTTAACTGGGAACAGAAATGAATCAGAGGGCCATAACTGGAGAAAAGAAATCAATGGATTTTAGCAGTCACGTGGAAATGTTCTGACAAAGACAAGACTTGAATACACTCAAATGGACACGTGGGTTTCTTCTTAACACATCTGTCAAGGGAGGGAAATGTAGCACAGTGGTAGAGCACATCCACAGCATGGCCTGGGTTTGATTCCCAGCACCAAGAAACAAAACCAGGGACAACAAACACTTGTTAAATTCTGGAATACATCCACGACAATTCTTTAATTTTCAAACAAAATGTTTTTGAAAGTTTATTATTAAACCAATCTATTAGTGCAGAGACTAGAAACAAAGAGAAAAGTCACATTCCCAACAAACATGCTCAATTATTCAGACACCAGTAACATTTTCAGCTTGACATGGCAAGGTGACAGTGATCTGGACACAGCACAGGTCTGGGCCACCTTAGTTGAAATTCTTTACAGACCCAGCTTGGTTCGTCTCCAATGTCTCCTCTTGGAGTTGTACCTGATTTTATTACCAGTTTTCATCTGAACCCACTGGGGAATGGGACGATTCTGCTTTTGTTTCTTGGCGAGGAATCGCTTAATCCTGAAAGTCTTGTGAGAAGACATGGTGAGAAATGGAATCAACTGCGCATACCACGATGTCAGGAAGGAGAGAGCCCAAAATTTCTAAACATTAAGGAAAAAGAAAAAGGAAAAAGGTGATCATAAGAATACACCTAAATGAGTCAGGGCAACAAATGAAATAAATTAGGGTTAAAGACAAAGGCTTTAAAATAACTCTAATTAATGAGGAGAAATGGCAAATAGGATATATAAAATAACAGAGACTATTCCTCAAAATTAGAATGTGTTAAACAATAAATGAACTGCTAGGCTGGGGACATAGCTGAGGCTGAGGCAAGATCACTTGGACTCTGTAGTTTGAGGCCAGCCTGGGCAACACAGCTTGGTCCTATCTCAGAAACAACAAACAATTGTGCCGGGTACGGTGGTGCACGCCTGTAATCCCAGCACTTGGGAGGCTGAGGCAGGAGAATTGCAAGTTCAAAGCCAGCCTCAGCAAGAGCGAGGTGCTAACAACTCAGTGAGACCCTGTCTCTAAATAAAGACAAAATAGGGCGGGGGATGTGGCTCAGTGGCCAAGTGCCCTGAGTTCAATCTTCAGTACCAAAAAAAAAAAACCAAAAACCAAACAAACAAACAAACAAACAAAACACCAAACAATTGTGTTGGACACTAAGAACATGGCAACAGATGGGTTTACCTGCAAAATGGACACAGGAGAAGACTAATAATTTGAAAAACAGCAATAGGAAAGGTCCAATATGAAGCATACAGAGAAAATATAAATATATATAAAAAACCATGTTAAAAAAATGTCCCAGAATGAGATCAAAATGGCACAGATTCGTGAAGCAATATGAATTCCAACAGGGATGAATACAAAGAAAATCACCCCTGGAACATGATCTTAAAAAATCTTGAACAACTGACACATTTGATTTAAACTGATGAAACTAAACACAAAAATTCCTTTTTATTTCTTTATTTTTGTACTGGGGATTGAACCCAGGGGCACTTAACCACTGGGCCACATCCCCAGCCCTTTTTATTTTTTTTATTTTGAGACAGGGTCTCGCTAAGTTCCTTAGGGCCTTGCTAAGTTGCTGAGACTGTCTTTGAACTCACAATCCTCCTGCCTCAGCCTATCAAGCTGCTGGGATTATAGGTATCACTAATGTACTCGGTTTGCTAGACATTTTCAACAGCTGATTTGAGCAGTCAGAAAAAAGAACCAGAGAACTTCAATGTAAGTCAATTGAGATTATAAAGTCAGAGAAACAGACAGAACAAACAGGGTCCCAAGGGATAAAGGGGCAGAAAGAATACTTGAAAAAATAAAGGCTGACAACTTCCCACATTTGATCAAAGATATAAATGTATGCACCCAAGATTCTCTAAGAACTCCAATAAAGATAAAAACAAAAGCCACACACTGACATATTATGATCAAAGTGTCAAAAACCAAAGACACGAAGAGACTCTTGAAAGCAGCAAGAGAAAAGCACCTCAACATGCACAAGGGATCCTCCAAGAGGAGAACAGCCAATTTCTCAGCTGAGATCAAGGAGGTCGGAGAGCAATGGTATTATGCCAGGCATGGTGGTGCAAACCTCTAATTCCAGCAGCTCAGGAGGCTGAGGCAGGAAGACCTCAAGTTCAAGTCCTGCCTCAGCAACTTAGTGAGGCCCTGTCTCAAAATAAAAAATTAAAAGGGCTGGGATGTGGCTCAGTGGTTAAGTGCCCCTGGGTTCAATCCCAGGTTAAAAAAAAGAAAAGAAGGAAAAAAAAAGAGAGAGAGAGAGAGAGAGAGGGATGGGATTTTTATGGTTGCAGTCCAGGTCCCTGGTGCAGTCCAGGTCCCTGGTGTCCAGAACAAAGAACTGAGCAAAAGCCAGGTGTGGTGGCTCATGCCTGTAATCCCAGCACTTGGGAGACTGAGACAGGAGGATCGCGAGTTCAAAGCCAGCCTCAGCAACTTAGCGAAGCGCTAAGCAACTCAGTGCGACCCTGTCTCTAAATCAAATCCAAAATAGGGCTGGGGATGTGGCTCAGTGGCCGAGTGTCCCTGAGTTCAATCCCTGTTTCCAAAAAAAAAATAAATAAATAAAGGTATTTAAAAAAACAAAAATATGCTAACCGAGCATATTAATTATTTCAAGCTAAAACCACTTGAGGAAAGGGTTATTTAGCCTATCTTTTCCTACATGCAGCAAATCATGAGGATCCTCTTGGGAGGGATGTCCTTCACATACCAAGCTGGGAAATAGCAGACTATTAATTGGGGCTGCAATGTGTTAGGTCGAATTGGGCGACTGCAGGGGGAGGGAGCAAGGTCACCTAGCAACACACTGTGCCAGAAGTGACCAATGAGGCAGACCTGCTGACCCTGACATCCACCTTGGGTCTACCTTTTCCTGGGCAGGACCCTTGACCCCTTTCCTCTGTATAAAAACCCTGAGCAACCAAAGCCACGTGCGATTTCTTCTGGCTCTCCCACCCCGACTTTTACCCCGGGGGGGCTGGAGATTTCGCCCAGGACGCAGATTCCAATAAATCTCAAGCCATTACTTTTGTCTGACTCTGGTGAACCCGCCTGGCAAGCTTCTTTTGGCCACCCGCCGCCTTTGCGAGCTTTACCCGCTGCCCTTTCAGGAGCTCTACACAATGAACCTGAATAAATTCTTTAACCCTTACCTTCCACTAGCTTCTATACTCCCACATATATTTCTGAGTAACATCCCTGGAATTTACGACCCTAGTCCAGGTATCCACTTATCCTATGACTCCTTTCCAAATATACTGTTATTTGTCTAAAAGGAACATAACATAAGTATCATGCTTTGGTCATTTCTTCAGCCTTCATTCTGTTATGAATATCACCACATAAATGTAAAATTATTCTTAAAAACTTTTATGATCTTCTTGTTAATCAGCTCTTATATTAATGGGGCACCGAGATTCAGCCAAAGGGCTCACAAAACAACTAATAAGGAAGTTGAAGAGAACCCTCCCTCCCTTACTACAACCCAAACCAAAAGGCAGGTTGAAGCACAACAAACTTGAGAACAAAGACCTTATTATTCAAGCCAAATGGCATACAAAGGAACTGGTTGGTTTTAAAGATAAAAAAAAAAAGAATGGAATTACAGACACTAGGTTCTTACAATTATATTGCTCAACAAGAACAGCACAGGTTGTTGAATGGTCATTGCTCAGGTTATTCATTTTAGGGAAGAGTTTCAGTAAGTGAGGAAAAGCTTTTACTAGGACTACTTATCTCCATATGTGAGGAAGTTGGCCAAGATAGGTCAGAATGACCTGGTGACTCTCATAACTCAAGTTTCCCCTGGGTTAAAGAATCTCATGACCTCAGTCTTACATTTTATTTTATTTTGGAACCGCGGACGGGACGGGTTTTGTATTTTATTATTTTATTTTATTATTTTATTTTATTTGGAACTGGGGCACTCGGCCACTGAGCCACATCCCCAGCCCTATTTTGTATTTTATTTAGAGACAGGGTCTCACTGAGTTGCTTGGGGCCTCACTAAGTTGCTGAGGCTGGCTTTGAACCCATGATCCTCCTGCCTCAGCCTCTGGAGTCGCTTGGATCACAGGCGTGCGCCACCACCCCCGGCCAGGCTTACATTTTAAATCTTTCTCAAACAGTATTACTTTTCCTATATATACAGAAATTTGTTAAATACTTTAATAATAATCGTCTGAGTGCTAGAATTTTAATTTTTTTTTTAATTTTTTTTTTGCTTTTCTGAATCAAAATTATTTCTAAAATATTTAACTAGACCAAAAAAAGAGACACTAATTTTGGTCATGCAAGGGCTCAATTTAATTTGAATGATCCAGAGACAAGTAACGATATTAGAAAAAAGGATAATTGTCTTTTTTGTTCCAATTAAAATAAGAGATTCATTATCAAAAGAAAAAATTATTTAATGGCGTGTGCTTGGCAACTAAAATTTAAAAAGGTAATTGAAAG
>JAJEJO010005267.1:0-70212 GCA_020662805.1 Glaucomys volans
ACTTTTGGTGATGATCTGTTCCTCTTTTTCTAGGGCTTTGAGCTGTAATGTGAGGTCATTGATTTGTTGACTTTTCATTCTTTTATTAAATGCACTCTCTGCAATGAACTTTCCTCTTAGCACTGCTTTCATAGTATCCCAGAGATTTCGATATGTTGTATCTTTATTCTCGTTGACCTCTAAGAATCTTTTAATTTCCCCCCTAATGTCTTCTGTTATCCATGTATCATTCAATAGCATATTATTTAATCTCCAGGTCTTGGAGTAGTTTCTGTTTCTAACTTTCTCGTTGATGTCTAATTTCATTCCATTATGATCTGATAGTATACAAGGTAGTATCTCTATGTTTTTGTATTTGTTAAGAGTAGCTTTGTGGCATAACATATGGTCTATTTTAGAGAAGGAACCATGAGCTGCTGAGAAGAAAGTGTATTCACTTTTTGATGGATGGAATACTCTACATATGTCCGATAAGTCCAAATTAGCGATTGTGTCATTGAGTCCTATAGTTTCTTTGTTCAATTTTTGTTTGGAAGATCTGTCCAACGGTGAGAGAGGAGTGTTAAAGTCTCCGAGTATTATTGTGTTTTGGTCTATTTGATTCCTGAAATTGAGAAGGATCTGATTGACATACATGGATGCACCATTGTTTGGTGCATAAATATTTATGATTGTTATGTCCTGTTGATTTATGCTTCCTTTAAGCAATATGAAATGTCCTTCTTTATCCCTTCTGACTAACTTTGGTTTGAAGTCTGCTTTTTCAGAAATGAGAATGGAAACCCCAGCTTTTTTACTCAGTCCATGTGCATGTTATGCTTTTTCCCAACGTTTCACCTTTAGTCTGTGGGCATGTTTTTCTATGAGATGAGTCTCTTGAAGGCAGCATATTGTTGCGTCTTTCTTTTTAATCCAGTCTGCCAGTCTATGTCTTTTGATGGATGAGTTTAGGCCATTTACATTCAGGGTTATTATTGAGATATGACTTGTATTTCCTGTCATTTTAGCTTTTGTAGGGTTTTTAGCTTAACTTTGTTTCTCCTTTGAATGACTCTTTCTTTAGGGTAGTTCCTCCCCATGATGACTGAGATTGTTATTTTTCGTTTCTTCCTCTTCAAATATTTTGTTGAGAATATTCTGTAGGGCAGGCTTTCTCTTTGTGAATTCTTTAAGCTTTTGTTTATCATGGAAGGATTTTATTTTATCATCAAATCTGAAGGTAAGTTTTGCTGGATATAAGATTCTTGGTTGGCATCCGTTTTCTTTCAGAGCTTGAAATATGTTGTTCCAGGCCCTTCTTGCTTTTAGGGTCTGGGCTGAGAAATCTGCTGATACACGTATCAGTTTCCCCCGTAGGTAATCTGATTCTTTTCTCTCGCAGCCTTTAAAATTCTATCTTTGTTTTGTATGTTAGGCATTTTCATTATAATGTGCCTTGGTGTGGATCTGTTGCAATTCTGTGCATTTGGTGTCCTGTAAGCTTCTTGTAATTGATTTTCCATCTCATTCATTATATTAGGGAAATTTTCTGATAATATTTCCTTGAATAGATTATTCATACCCTTGGTTTGTATCTCTGCGCCTTCCTCAATCCCGATTACTCTTAAATTTGGTCTTTTCATGATGTCCCATATTTCTTGGAGGGTTCGTTCATGATTCCTAACCCTCTTCTCTGTTTGTTCGACTTTGTTTTCAAGATTAAATATTTTGTCTTCATTGCCTGAGGTTCTGTCTTCCAAGTGATCTATTCTGTTAATTATGCTTTCTATTGAGTTTTTAACTTGGTTTATTGTTTCCTTCATTTCCTTGTTTCCTTCAAGAATTTCTGTTTGTTTTTTTCTCAGAATTTCTATCTCTTTATTGAAGTGATTTTTTTGCTTCCTGCAATTGCTCTATTAGCTGATTATTCATAGCCTGAATCTGCTCTCTCATCGCATCATTCTCTTCTCGGATCACTTTAATTATGAACATTCTGAACTCCCTTTCTGTCATTCCTTCTACCATGCTGTCTTTGGGTTCTCTTGATATATCATCTAGGTTTAATTGGGACACTTTCTTCCCGTGTTTTCTCATGGTGCTCGTGTATCTTCCCCTCTGTTGCTTGAGGGATGCTTGATCAAGCGGTGACCCAAGAAAGGTGCTGTCCCACTACCTCCAGGTTGGGAATGATCAATGCTTCTGGGCAGAGGCAGCCTAGTGTTGATAGACAATTAGATACAGCAAGGTGGTAGACTCCGGGCCTGGGTGTGGGCCTGGGCACTAGATCAAGTTGGGGTGGTGTCACAGAACTGTGCTCAGTGATGGAGACACTGGGCTTGAGAGCCCAGGCTGACCTGAACTCCTAGCTGGGGTTTCAGGCAGTGGCAGGTGGTTGCTCTCTCCTGGGGACCCTGTAAGCTGGTGCCAAAGGTCCTAAGCTCCCCGCCGGAGTCAGCGATCCCAGAGGCTCCTGGCCGGACCTCCCCAGATGCTGGTGGAGTTCCCAGGAAGCCGGAGATGGGCCCCCTCCACCAGGGAAGCCGCCGAAATGGCATGGAGTTGTTCCAACTCCCCGCCGGAGTCAGCAATCCCAGAGGCTCCCGGCCAGACCCCTCCAGAAGTTGAGGCGAGGCCCCAGGTAGCCTGAGATGCTCGGTCTCCACCTGGGAGGTTGCTGGCTGGTGCTGGAGCCGCGGCCAGTGACTTCAAAGCCGCTGCTGTGGACCCGCACTCACTTGTTGGCTGGCGCAGACCCAGGTCGGTGGCTCCGAAGCAGCTGCAGGGTCCGGCGCTCCCGGATCATAGCTGCCCGCGGCGGGGCTGAGCCCAGCCCAGCTGAGTTGGTTCTGGAGCGGCACCCAGGGACCCCTTATATGTGCTTTGAATATAAAATCTCGTTGAGAGCCATATTCCTGCTGTTTGAATCCCGAGCAAGTAGGAATCCATGGAGCAAGTAGGAATGCAGCCTTCCTCTAGTCCGCCATCTTGAATCTTGCATCATGTTCTAGCTTTAACCTAATCAATGAATTAATCTCTGAGTGGTAACTGGAGGTAGGTGGGGTGTAGCTGAAGGAAGTGGTTCACTGGGGATGTGGCTATGGGGTATATATTTTGCATCTGGAGGGTGAAGTCTCTCTCTCACTCTCTCTGCTTTCTGATCATCATGTGAGCTATTTCCCTCTGCCACACTCTTCCACCATGATGTCTTGCCTCACCTCCAGCCCTGAGGAATGGAGTTTACTGTCTGTGGGTTGAGATCTCTAAAACTATGAGCCTATAAATAAATCTTTCCTCCTCTACAGTTGTTCTGGTCAAGTCATTCAGTTGCAGCAGTGAAAAAGCTGACTAAAACAGGAGGAAAATACTTGCTGAATGTAAAGTGTGTATATATGAAGCATAAAAATCTGTAGCACAAACCCATAACTTTCAGTGATTATTTTTTGTTTGTTTGTTGTTTGTTTGTTTGTTTGTTTGTTTTTATTTACTTATTGATTCATTGAACACAAATGGAGTACAGCTATTGTTTCACTGGTTGTACACAAAGTAGAGTCACACCATCTGTGCTTTCATGCATATACACAGGGCAATGGTATCTGTCACACATTCTGTTATTAATTTTACCCCCCACCCGCCCCCACCCCTCCCTTCCCTCTATGCTAGCTATCTTTCCTCCATTCTTGCCATCTTTCCCCCCCACATTATGCATCATCATTCATTTATCAGAGAGACCATTCGGCTTTTGGATTTTTGGGATTGGCTGATCTCACTTAGCATAACAGTCTCCAACATCATCCATTTACCTACAAATACCATAATTTTATTCTTCTTTATGGCTGAGTAATATTCCATCGTGTATATATACCACGGTTTCTTTATGCATTCATCTACTGAAGGGCATCTAGGTTGATTCCACAATCTAGCTATTGTGAATTGAGCAGCTATGAACATTGATGTGGCTGCATCACTGTAGCAATCTGATTTTAAGTCCTTTGGGTATAAGCCAAGGAGTGGGATAGCAGGGTCAAATGGTGGATCCATTCCAAGTTTTCTAAGGAATCTCCACACTGCTTTCCAGAGTGGCTGCACCAACTTGCACTCCCACCAGCAATGTATGAGTGTACCCTTTTCCCCACATCCTCGCCAACACCTGTTGTTGCCTGTGTTCTTGATAAAAGACATTCTAATTGGGGTAAGATGAAATCTTAAGGTGGTTTTGATTTGCATTTCTCTTATAACGAGTGATGTTGAACATTTTTTCATAAATCTGTTGATTGCTTGTAGATCTTCCTCTGTAAAGTGTCAGTGATTATTTTTAATGTCTGAAATAATTCATCAGAGGTTGTCTTAAGCAGACATTATATTCTCATTCAAAAAACAGGTAATGTAAGCTAAATATGATTAGCTTTACTGGAACTAAGAAGCCTTTGTGATACTGAAGACAATATTGATACTGAAGACAATGATGCCAGAGGATTTCTGCTGGTCAAAGCCAGAAGAAGTAGAAGACAGGTAGAAGAGACCTCCCCTTTCTTGTAGGTGCTGGCAAAGGAGTAACAAAGTGGCAGAAATTGCTGGAAAGGCTTTAGATAGAGAGTTGCCAAGCAACTTAAAACTAAAAACTCTTCAAAATTGAAGACCTTTTTCTTAAAGGACTTAAATTCAGGAAAAGTGTTAATTAGCAAAGCAGAGTGGTGCCAATTAATACAAAAGTACTGTAAAATATATCATTTACAAGAACTGTAAAGGGTAAAGAAGACATAAAGAATGCACTAGAAAGTGTAATACCCATGGTGTTAATCAGGAAAAACTAAAAAAAAACTTTCAAGTGTAATTAGTAGAAGGGAGAGATGTGATTTGATGAGTAGAAACAAGGATATTATTTTAAGAGACATCTTAATTGACTAATAATGAAGTTAAATTAAATGTTTTATATGTGCAAAGAAATTGAAGAATGTAACGAAAGCAATGTGGCAAAGTTCTCATGTTGAATAGAAAGTTTTCCACAATCTTAATCACAGATGAGACTATCTCACTTTCTAAAGACTTAAGTAAAGGAAAACCACACACTCTTCTAATGATGAGCTCCAATATTTTATGAATTTTTATCTCAGGAACTTTATTCTGATTACTCTCTTAACTCAAAAGACAGTATTGTGTCCTTGATGTACCCGAGGCTGAGTGGCTCTGGTGAGACTGCAGGAGACACTGAGTTATCTCTGCCTGGAAATCCTATTCCATAAAAAGCAAAATAAAACCAGACTTATTGTGCTACAATATTCTTGAATTAATCAAATCAGGTGTTGTTAGCTGATGAGTACTCCTCAGGTCTATTTTGCTTGACACAGCTGACAGCTAACTCCATCTTGAAATACTCAATCTCATTTCCTTTCAAGGCACATCACTTTTCTGGAACTTCTGACCACTTCTCAGTCTCCTTCAACAGCCAAATACTGATATCCAGCCTCTTCCCCTGGCAGTCGATTTATGCTGTCTGAAATATCTTGTGCACTCCCATGCCTTGAATATTCTTTGCTGATGACTTCCAAATCTGTTTCTATCTATATCTGAACATCCAACAGACACCTAAAATTCAGCACATAAAAATTGATATCATCATCTTTCCTCAGAGACTCACTCCTCCTCTATTCCCTATTTTAATAAATGGCACCATTTTCCCAGCAACTGAATCACCCACATCAATAGTAAGTTCAAATTTAGTCTAACTTTTAAAGCAGTGAGTCTAATTTCCTGAAAATCAGTTAACTGAAAACTAATTTACCAACAGGACAATTTACCAATAACTA
Organism: Glaucomys volans; assembly: GCA_020662805.1. Lineage (NCBI taxonomy): Eukaryota > Metazoa > Chordata > Mammalia > Rodentia > Sciuridae > Glaucomys > Glaucomys volans. The sequence continues at coordinate 5,784 of JAJEJO010005267.1, forward strand.
ACACTGAATAAGCAATTTGCAAAACCTCATCCTTCCTTTTAACAATTTATTTTTACAGGTACTATATGCATATTAAGCAGAAAATATCATCCATATTTCTACCACCCATAAATAACCACAATTCACATTTGGGGGCATAAGGTTTGATGTTAGATCATATTGTATATATTACTTTGAACACATATTTAAATGCTGTACCATTGCCATCTTTCATATCAGTACCTTCTATAAGGGGAACATTTTCAGATTCCACATATTCATTAGATCATGTAGTATTTGTTCCTCTCTGCCTGACTTATTTCACTTATTTTAAGAATAAATTCCTAGCAGTTAAATTGCTTGGACTAAAAAAACTTGCTAGGTCCAATGATGTTCTTTTGGGAGAATATTGCTAAGTTTCTTACAAAAAGCATTTTTCAACTACATTTCTACCAGCAAAATATGAAAATGCCTTTTCCCATGTTTTTTCTAATAATTTCCTGGTGGAGCCAATTTGATGTTAAAAATACCATTTGATGCTAAAAATATTAAAAATGTTTTAATTCATATGTATTTGATCACAAGTTATGTTTAGCATCAGCAATTTACTTTTTACTATTTTTATTTTTTATTTTTAGTTATACATGACAAAATGTAGTTTGGCAGAATAGACATACATAAAATATAACTTTTATTCTATTTTGTTTCTTACTCTTGTGGTCAAATGTGATGTAGATTTACCCCATTGTGTATACAAACAAAAGGGTAGGAAAGTTATGAACAATTAATTCTACTGTCTTTCCTATTCCCCTCCCTGCTCCCTTCCCTTCATCTCCCTTTGTCTAGTCTAGTGGATTTCTATTATTCCCCTCCCCAACCTCCCTTGTTCTAGGTTAGCATCCATAAAGCAGAGAGAACATTTGACCTTTGTTTTGGGGGGATTGGCTTATTTCACCTAGCATGATATTTTCCAGTTCCATCCATTTTCTGGCAAATGCCATAATTTTATTCTTCTTTGTGGTTGAGTAATATTCCATTGTGTATGTGTACCACAGTTTCTTTATCCATTTCTACTTTGAAGGACAACTAGGTTGTTTCCATAGCTTGGCTATTGTGAGTTGAGCTGCTATAAACATGGATGTGGCTTTGTCACTGTAGTATGCTGTTTTTAAGTCCTTTGAGTATAGACTGAGGAGTGGTATAACTGGGTCAAATGGTGGTTCCATTCCAAATTTTCAAAGGAATCTCCATACTGCTCTCCAGAGTGGTTGTACCAATTGGCATTCCCACCAATAATGTATGAGAGTAACTTTCTCCTCATAGCCTCACCAACATTTATTGTTACTTGTGTTCTTTATAATGGCCATTCTGACTGAAGTGAGATGGAATCCCAGTATAGTTTTAATTTGCATTTCTCTAATTGCTAGAGATGTTAAACATTTTTTCATATATTTTTTGACCATTCATATTTCTTCTGTGAAGTGTTCGTTTAGTTCCTTTGCCCATTTATTGATTGGGTTATTTGTTTTTCTGTTGTTAAGGTTTTTTGGTTTTTTGTATATTCTGGAAATTAATGCCTTATCTGAGGTAGTGGTGGTAAAGATTTTTCCCTCAATCTATAGGATCTCTGTACATGTTCTTGATTGTTTCCTTTGCTATAAAGAAGTTTTTCAGTTTGACACCATCCCATTTATTGATTTTTAATTTTACTTCTTATGCTTTAGGAGTCTTGTTGAGGAATTCAGTTCCCATGTCAACAGGTTGGAGAGTTGGGCCTACTTTTTCTTCTAGTAAGTACAGGGTCTCTGGTCTAATGCCTAGGTCTTTAATCGGCTTTGAGTTGAGTTTTGTGAATGATGATATATAGAGGTTCAATTTCATTCTATTACTTATGGAATTCCAGTTTTCCCAGCACCATTTGTTGAAGAGGCTACCTTTTCTCCAATGTATGTTTTTGATGCCTTTGTCTAAGATGAGATAACTGTGTTTATGTGGATGTGTCTCTGTGTCTTCTATTCTGTTCCATTGGTCTTCATGTCTGTTTTGGTGCCAAATCCATGCTGTTTTTTACTATAGCTCTGTAATATAATTTAAGATCTGGTATTGTAATGCCTCCTGCATAACTTCATGCTGATTGCTTTGGCCTCTTATTGTTCCAAATGGATTTTCTAAGGTCTTCATCAATTTCTTTCTTCAGTGTTCTGTAGTTTTAAATATAGAGGTCTTTCACTTTTTTTTGTCAGGTTGGTTCCCAAATATTTGGGCTACTGTAAATGGGATAGTTTTCCTGATTTCTCTTTCTGCTGATATATCCTTGGTGTATAGAAATGCAATTGATTTATTGGTATTGATTTTAAATGGGGATAGTTTGAGCTCTTCTTTTTCTATTTGTTACTCCTTTAATTTCCTTTTTTTGTCTGATTGCTCTGGTTAGGGTTTTGAGGACTATGTTGAAATAGGAATGATGAAAGAGGGCATCCCTGTCTTGTTCCAGTTTTTAGAGAGAAAGCTGTTTAAGTCTGTATCCATTTATAATGATGTTGGCCTTGGGTTTAGGATATATAGCTTTTAAAATGTTGAAGTATGCTCCTACTATCCCTAGTTTTTCTAGTGTTTTGAACGTGAATGGATGCTAAATTTTGTCAAATGCTTTTTCTGCATCTATTGAGATAATCGTGTGATTTTTGTCTTTAAGTCTATTGGTGTGGTGAATTATATTTATTAATTTCTGTATATTGAACCAACCTTGCATCTCTGGGATGAACCTCACTTGATTGTGGTGCACTATCTTTTTAATATGTTTTTGTATGTGTTTCAGAAATTCATTTTTATATTTCTTGACCTTGGACATGTATATGTTATATGTGAATATTTAAATCTACCATATGAGATACAACTGAAATATAACAAAAAGAACCTAATCTATGTGTACATTCAATTAATTTTGCCAACATATGTATCCATGCAACCGTCACTCAATCACTCAATCAAGACATTTTCATAACCCAAAATATTTCCTAACATAATGAATTATCCCCACCCATGATCTTGGACAATTACTGCCTGATTTCTATCACTATGCTTATTTTGTCTGTTTTCAAATTTTATAAAAATGTTATTTGGTTTATGTACTTTTGAGTCAACTTCTTTTTTTTTTTTTTTTTTTTTTTTTTGTGGTGCTGGGGATTGAACCCAGGGCCTTCTGCTTGCAAATCAAGCACTCTACCAACTGAGCTATATCCCCAGCCCCTGAGTCAACTTCTTTTCACTGTGCATAAGCTTTTGAAATTTACTGACATTGAGATTCATTCATACATGTATCAGTAGTTAATTCCTTTTTATTGCAGAGTGGTATTCAATCATATGAATACACCACAATTTGTTTACTCATTTGCCAGTTTAGGGAAACTGGGATTGTTTCCAATTTAGAACTGAAACAAATAAAGCTTATATGAGTATCCATACACAAGTCTGTTTGTGGATATATGCTTTCATTTCACTTTGGTAAATACCTAAGAGTGATTTTTCTACATCATACAGTGCATGTGATTTTAATTTTATAAAAATCTTCCAAAGGGTTTTCCAAAGTAGTCATGCCATTTTACATTTTCAACAGTAATAAATGAGAGTTCTAAATGCTCATCAACACTTAGTATTGTAAACATTGTTAATATAGTCATCCTTTTGTGTCTGTAATGGTATGGTAATTTATTTATATTTCCATGATTATTAATGATATAGATACTATTTTCATATTCTTGTTGAACATTCATATATTTTCTTAGTTGACTATACATTGCTTATTTAGCTATTATATTTTCTCATTGCTGCATCTGGATATAAGACCTTTGTCAAATATATATTGAAAATATTTTCACCCAATCAGTGGCCTACTTTTCAATTTCTTAGTAGTACACGTCAAGGCATAAAGTTCTACATTTTTATAAAGTCCAATTTATATTTTGGTAAGTGGTATTTTGTGCTAACATTCTTTGCCTATCTCAGGGTTATTAATATAGTTTTCTTCTATGTCTTCTAGAATTATATTAGTTTTGCTTTAATGTTTTATTCAATGATCTATTCTGACTTAATTTTGCTTAACTTTGGATTATGGAACATTTCAAACTATGAAAACAAAAGAGTAAAATAAACTCATATAATACCCCCCCTGTTTCAACAATTGCCAACATTCTGTCAATTTTATCTAATTTATTCTTCTCTAATTCTCTGCTCTCAATGATGATGATCTAAGTTATTTTCAAGATAAAATTTATGTTCATCAAAACTTACAATTCTTAGCTGCACAGCACAGACAAATAGATAATATCTCTAACATTTCTACCACTCCAGAAACTTTCTTTTCTATTCCAATAATCTTCCCTTTCAAAACAACACTAATCAGATTTTCTCACCTTAAAGTAGTTTTGCCTCTTTAATGACTTCATAGAATTAATCATATGGTCTTCATTCTGGTTTCTTTTTTGTCACAAAGAAAATGCTCTCATACACCCAGTTGTCTGGCTGCAGGGATCCTACCTCAAAAGGCTGAACCTGGATTTTCCATCCCTCCTCTGTTCCAACCAAAGAGCAAAGCTTATAGCTATAACCCCCACCACTACCACCAAGTCAGGTGTATAGCTGCAACCTCCCCCAGTGCTCATGCCCTTGACACTTGGCCAGGAATTCTCTGATGAATTGGCAGTGCAGCAGAGATTCTCACCACCTTATACCATTCTTCCCATAGATTTTGAAGACTGCTCCAAGTGTGAACCCCTCATTGAGTAGAGTTCTTAATTTTGGTCTGGCTTGGTTTACCCAACAGATATACTACATAGTGGGTAGCATAGTGGGCAATTTTGAACAGCATCTCTAAAATTTTCAATTAAAACAACTTCTAGAGAGAAGCTACTTCAAAATCAACATTATAAGTTTTGTGCTACATTGAAAATCAAAAATATTACTCTGAATTGCATATGCGTAGACTTAAAGATGTCAGTCAGGTCCTGCTATAAAAGAAGTCATTTATCCTTTCTGGGAGCACCTTCCTCCTCACCTCCAGGATACTGCTTGTGTCACCTATGTGAACTTCCTGACAATGTCTGCACTTATTCATCGTCACTTCTTTTTCCTTCTTTCTTAAATTCTCTGTTTCTCTCCAAAACCCAAACCGTATAAACAAAAACAAGCAGACATCTGTTGTTTTATATTCTAACTCAGCAAATCCACAATCTCTATCAAAGAAAATGAGGACCATGTGGGAATTGGGGTTCCTCCCCTAGCTATGCTGCTAGTTCATTACACTTCTCTGGGATGGTTCCTCAATCTCCCCATGGCTGTTTCTGCAACCACAAGATGGAGATGACTATTGCTTCCCCTTTCAACCCTTCCAGGCAGATGTCAATGGACGGTCAGAGGCTCTCCATCAAGACCCACATCACTTCTGTACACTCCACTATTTCAGAAATATAGTCAGAAAACCTTCTACAGATATTAGCTGTTCCAGAAAGAAGCCTTCCTTGTCTAAGTGCAAGCATTCTGGTGCCCAGAGGAAAGGGAAGTAGAGACTAATCAGAAGACTCAGTCAGAAAATTTGACTGACCTGGGGTAAAAAGCAGCGATATCTCAGTCAAACTTTTTACTACTGTGGGCCACCAGGTTCCATTCCAGAAAATGGGCATGGGAGGAGCATAGTTTAAAAAATTCAGAAGGATAGATAAGCAGATAAAGAAGTTGCCTCCAGAGACTCCTAGGTGGTTACTCTCTTAGTCACATCCTGCTCCTCTGATCAAGCTCAGGGCTGCCTCAAAACCTATCCCAGCATCTGTTTCCACACATTTGTGCTAAGGAGTCAGCTTGTGTGGTCAACTCCTTGGCCACTGCAATCAGAATCAGCCTAGAATAAAAACATGATGTCTTTCCAGCTTTGCACATCACAGCAGATCCAAGTTACTTCACTGAACAAAGGGTAAGGGCAACTGGTACTAACATTCAATATTTTCTAAAAATTAATATTTCATTTTACTGAGTAAAACCACCATAGGAAAGATAATTGGATCAAGCAAACCAGACTTTGTCCAAGTGTCTGTTTCCAGTTTGAAATTTTAATTGATTGCTGAAGTTTTGTTTTTTTTGTTTTTGTTTTTGTTTTTGTTTTGTAGCAAGGACTGAACCTAAGTACACTTAACCACTGAGCCACATCCCAAGTCCTTTTATTTTTTATGTTGAGACAGGGTCTTGCTCAGTTGCTTAGGGCCTTGCTGAGTTGCTGAGGCTAGTTTTGAATTCACAATCCTCCCCAGCCTGCAAATTGCTGGGATTATGAGTGTGCCACCATGACCAGCTGCAGCCTCAATCATAATGCCAACACGACACAATCTTAACACATTTCTTTCATTGTCTGGCCAAGACAAACAAAATTTTTCATCTTCTACCCTCAAAAAAAACATTAAAAATTATTTATTGAGAAGTTATATTGTGAATAGAATCAGATTGTAATGTGCTATACTTTTAAAGGGAATTTACATGGGCAAGAACAAAGCAAGAGAACAAGGAGTTGTTCCAGTTGTGAGACCAGGTAGTTTTGTGTCCATAAGTAATAATGTATTTCTGAGTCTCCAATATCTGTTAAATGAGGAGACTATATTAAATTATTTATAAGGTTCATTCAAGATTAAGTTATCTATGATGGCAGAAATTTACATAAAGAAATCTTGGAATAGTTGAAATGGAGCAAGCAGAAGACAGACTAGATCTGCACTAAACACTCACCCAAAGATAAAGATATAAAATTCTCTTTCTATACAAGAGGGGGAAAAAACACTAAAATTTGAATCCCTCATTAAAAACATGGACTCTAATAAACAAAGCATTGTATCTTCAGGTTTAAATACTGTTCCTTTCTTAAGAAAATATTTTTTTGTTCAAGGTTCTCCTCAGAGCAATTTTGACATCCTTATTCCTCAAGCTGTAGATTAATGGGTTTAACATGGGCACCACAATGGTGTAAAATAGGGAGGACACTTTCCCTTGGTCAAGGGGCAAAATGGAAGGTGGTTTGAGATACATGAAAGCCCCAGAACCAAAGAAAAGAGAAACCACAATCATGTGGGAGCTGCAGGTGCTAAAGGCTTTGGATCTGCCGTCTGTGGAACGAATGTGAAGGATACTAGAGAGAATGAGGGCATAAGAAATGAAGATGGTGACAATGGGCATTCCAATGTCAATAGCCACAACAATGAAGACCACCAGCTCATTCACATAGGTGCTATTGCAGGAGAGTTCAAGGAGTGGAAGGATATCACACATGAAATGATTGACAAGATTGTCAGCACAAAAGGTCAGACTCATTATGCTTCCTGTATGGGCCATAGCCCCAGCAAATCCCATCCCATAGACACCCAATAAAAGAAGAAAACACACCTGTGGAGACATGGTAACCATGTACACCAGGGGGTTACAAATGGCAACATAGCGGTCATACGCCATTGCTGACAGAATGAAGGACTCAGAGACAACAAAGAAGCAGAAGAAAAAGAGTTGAGTCATGCACCCAGAATGCAAGATGATGTTTTTCTTTGAGATAAAACTCATCAGCATTTTGGGGGTGATGGTAGTGGAGTAACAGAAATCTATTAAGGAGAGATTGAAAAGGAAGAAGTACATGGGGGTATGTAGGTGTGAGTTCAGCCCAATCAGCATTATCAAGCCCAGGTTTCCTATCACAGTGACCATGTAGAAACCTAGAAACAGGCAGAAGAGGGGAATCCGGAGGCTGGACTGGTCTGTTAAGCCTGCGAGGATGAACTCTGTCACAGAGGAGTTCTTGGCGGCCATTCTTCTCTTAGGAAAGAGGCCCGTAGGGAAAACAGCAGAGTACCCCTGGAAGAGAAAGAAATATCACCACGAGCCTCCCAGATCTACCCTTATTCTTGGAAAATAATACAAAGAATGATTTGAACCATGATAGGAAGGTTTTTAACCATTCACTGTGAGCAGTAATGAACTAGCAAGTAGTTTAACCTCCAGAGCAGCATACAGGGCTAAACTTTGCCTAGAGAATGAGAGCTGGTGCTGCTGAAGAGAGGGGCACCAAAAACCAGTTGGGTGTCTTTTAAATCTTGAAGTCAGTCCCTTTCCTATGCTCTTCCTTCTCCTGTCTCTGCCTCAGTTGCTGTCACCTGGGCATTTTCCCTGGAGTGAGTCCTGACAAGCAGAAGTCACTATAACTCTGGATCAGCACTGTAAATATAAGAGGTGAGGCTTTGTTGGTTTTGTTGTGTTCTTTTTCCCTATTCAGCAGTTTTATTTATTTTTAATTTTATTTTATGTTTTAACTGATATAGCCAGAAGTTTGGTTTTTGCAAGAACTGTTAGGTCAAGTAACTGCAGGTTTAATAACTTTTTAAAGCTAATACTTATTTAAGAGTTATAGTGAAGGACTTTGCTCTAAGAGCTATGTGAAAATATTATTATTCTCACTTTACAGATAAGACAACTAAGATTAAATAATTAGTAAAAATCTACTGAGCCTCAGTTAGAAGGAGGACGTCAGTAGTGTGACTCTTACAATTTGCCCTGTAACTACCTTGTTATGTGGCTAACCAGGGTCAGACAGGCTCTCCCATTCCTCTAGTTAGATCCATAAAGCTATACTTTACTGTCTCTTGTCCAAATTGTCCTGGGGAGAATAAAGACTTGGTGAACAAAAGATGACAGCTTGGAGCTCAGAGCCTGCTCCTTCAGCCCAGATCAAAGGATCAGAACCTCTCATTTATCTCATAACCCTCTGTGTTGAAGAATGCGACTTAAATAGTTAATTTACCCAAAGTCCCCTCCAGCTTCCAGAAAGGAGATAGTATCTGTTCCTGACCTGTGGATGACAGGAGAATGAAGAGTTTGATTCTGGATTGCAGATCTCAGCAACCTTATTATTAAAATAGAGACTCCCTCTAGACTATATCCTCAGAGACTACCCTCCCTAAAGAAGTGTCTGTTTATTCCTTGGAATTGCTTGATTTGGCTTTTAGAGAAAATTCTTTCTTTCAACTATTGTATATAAAAGAAGAAAAAATTGTTATTGAAAAAATTATCATCATTACCATTTCTTGAATACCCAATAGTGTACCTGACACACCTGCCCTTATACTGGCTCCTGGCTGCCAAGATACAAAGCACTCTACAAATATATCCTCTTTATTTCCCATGATAATCATATGCAATTCAAAGGCAAGTTACTCACTCAGACAATATGATTCAGAACCCACAGTTATGCCTAGTTCTGACTCTGAGCCTCTAGACTCAACTACCCATATGTATAGATGATAGATAGATAAAGATCTATATAAAATGATCATCAACCCCTATCTCACACCATGTACTAGTGATTCATGATGAATCCAAGAATTAAATGTAAAAACTAAGCCTACAGAGCATTTAACAGAAAACACGAGAGTAAGAATATTTTACACAGAAGAGAGTGTAACCATAAAAAGAATATGTTATACTTCATAGAAATGCTTTTTAAAACTCAGCTTCTTTGTTTGGGGTGGGGGATTAAGGACATGTTGGTCAAAGGGTACAAAATTACAGTTAGGAGTAATAATTTCAAAAGATATATTGTTCACCATGGTGACTACTAATTATATTCTTTTTTTATTTTAATTCTTTACTAACCAAAAAACATAGTTCTAGTTTTTTGCATGGGTAATAATGGTTGACTATTAATGAATATGATAATGAAGTATAGAAATGCTGCTTCAAACAGATACAAGAAAGGTGAGAAAGTATGGCATATTAATATTTTCAAAAATAAAAAATAAATAAATCATTGGCTGTTTTCTGGTTTCTTTCTTGTTATATCTTTGATTTCCCCAAATTTCATCTTATTATTTCTATTTTCAAGCTTGACATCATGCACCTGTCCCTGGAAGTTCTCATTCTTCAAGTGTAGGTGTGGCATAATTTTGCATGGAAAAAGAGACCAATAATTATATTCTTGAAAAGTGAGAGTAAATGTTAAATTTCTTACCACAAAATGATTACTATGTGTTTATGTATATATTAATTAGCTAGATTTAGCTATTCTACAACATATATAGGCAGAAACTTCAAAACATCATGTTGTACATAATAAATAGATACAATTTTATTTGTCAATTTAAATAAATAAATTTGAAAATTTCAAAAAAAAAGAAAATGTATAAATTCATTTTGATAAAAGTTTAGAACTTCTGCTATTCTAAATAAACCATTATAAAGTATAAAGGCAGAGAGAAAATATTCAAAACGGTGTATCTTTTGTCTTTGATAAATATGTATTTTTGTCTTTGACAAATATGTATCTATCAAAAGACTCATGTTCAGTATGTGACGAATGCCTACATGTAAATTATTAAAAGATGAAAATATTTTAATAGGGTAAAAATTTAAACAGATGTTTCAGAAGATACACAAATGGTCAATAAGCATGTGAAAAGTTGCTCAGAGAATTATTTATTAAAGCAATGCAAATTAAAACCACGTGAGCTATCACTACATAATCACAGTAACTAAAACTATAAAAAGCGACAATACAAATGCTGTCAAAATGTAAAGCAAATAAATCCCCTTTATATTGCTAGTAGAAATGTAAAAAGGTACAATTATTTGTGAAATTTGCAGTATTTAGTAAAACAAACACACACCTAACCTGTGACCCAGCAATTCCATCCCTAAGCATATACTCCCTAAAAATTAATGCATATGTCCACTCACATGAAGTCCCGCACTCAAATAGCCATATTAGCTTTATTCATAATAGCCCAAAACTGAAATGCCCCAAATAAGCATTAATATAAGAATATATAAATAAGCCATGGAATATTCAGAGAATGGAATACAATTCAGCAGTAGAGTGAAGAAACTACTGAAACATACAACAACCTGGGCAACTTTTGAAAAGAAATAAGAAATTAGTCTGAAAAACAACACCAGAACACACTGAGCAGAAACCAGAATGCTAACCTTATAGGAAATGTGTTAACCAACAGATGACGTCTGAGGGTCTTTGGAAAAAAAAGAGTGACATTCATTAATTCATTCACCAAATCTTGAAAAAGTGTGTCAGGCACTGTTCTAAGAACTGCAGATAAAGTGTTAACCAAAGCAAAGTCCTTTGCCATTACAGAGCTTCTACACTACGAGGGAGAAGATGGACAATAAATGAGTAAATTATGTCATATGTTGGAAGATAGTATTAACAATTTTTAAAAAAGGAAAGAGAAGAGGAAAGGCAGAGGTTGTGTGTTGTAGGTTTAAATAGGGTGGTAGGTTAGAACTCCTTGTGAAGGTGATGTTTGAACAAAATCTTGAAAGATCATGGTTAGAGTTGTTCTGAATGGTATCAGTTACTCTAATGCACTACTGGGTAAATGTTGTTTAACATATAACAAGGTATTAATGTTTCCTGGCTCTACCCAAAGCACTAATGAGGGGGATATTAAACATCATGACAGGTTAGAGAAGGAAAAGACCTTTCTGAGGTTTTTACAAAATCACAAGTTGCACGGTGAAGATCACTGCCTGCACACATTTGTGGACTTTAATCACCCATCATCAGCTACTCTAAATGCCCTTAATTTTCAAATCAGCTCTCAGGAAGGGATCTAGGAAGTTCCTATGTAGAGAGACAAAATGAGTTGATGTGTAGCCACCTATACTTTAAATCCTTTCACGGGGCCATTTGTGATGCTTTTATCCAGAGGGAAAAAATATTCCTATTTGAAGAAACTCAAGTCTCAGTGAGCAAAGATGCAAGTTATATTTTTGATCAGAGTTTCTCTTAATCAAACCATGAAATTATACTACAAAGCTAGATACTCAGATTCTTGATAAGTCCAACTACAACCATAGCACAAAACACTGTATGACTATGTGTATGCACACATCAATGTCTGTTTGCCTGTCCACATTGGTGAGACATTTTCAGCCAATGTTCCACAATAATGGTCTATCATCTGTAAATATACACTTACAATTTTGCTGTTTCCTACAAAAACTATAATTATCCTAATGCCTGCTCTTAATCCCACTATCCGTAATTTACAAATGGAGAAAAACAATTAGCAATCATAAGCTCTCTTAGGGACTCAAAGGCAGAGAAGACTTCAGGGATTCATTAAAAGTCGTTTTTTTCTCAAAGAACCTTAGAATTTTCTTGTCTGGATGATGCAACACCGGGAAAAGTTCCTCAGAGTTGATGTCATTTCACAGACTTGCCATGAAACTTCATTTCAAATATATTTCAACCATGGCTTCTGCAGAGCCAAATTCACTAATGACTCCAATACAAGCAAGAAACAGTACGGAAAAATATTCTTTACCATGTTCATTTTGATAAATTTTCCTTTTCCAAAACCTGAATGTCTGCTTAATGAATGGCTTCTTTGCTTTAGTTCTAGCACATATCTAACATATAATGATGTATTTAAATATATATATCATCACATATAATATAAATGTATGTCTGATACTTAGTCAAATATTCAATGTCTTTACATATATGTCTCAGAGTTTTGATAGACCATCAAATAGCATGAGTTTGACCCCAATGAGTTGTTCATCACTATATACTAGAGAAACACAAAAACATGCATCAATTCCAATAAGTACGGAGCCTATTTAGAAAGAAAAAACGTTAACTCACAAGTCTTCATTTGAAATGACCTCCACTGCTAAGAAAGAAATTAAAGTTTTTTTTAAACTGGAGTCAAATGAAACCATAATGTTCAATTAATCTTTATCTTCACATTATTTAGCATTCTAAAATTCTAGGCTTGTGGTAAAAAGACAAGGCATGCACACTGTAGAAGCTTAGAGTCTCACAGACAGCTCCTGTATTGTCTATGCTTCCTCTTCCTCTTCTTTCATATCATTGTTCATTTTTTTCTCATCTTTCCCACAGTCCTAAACACTTTCTTTTCTAAGTAATTAGTGAACTCATCTATTCAACAACTTCACTATAAGGATGGCACCCAGTTTTATAACTTTAGTTCTCATATTTCTATTTAGTTCTCATATTTCTATGAACTGTATCAGTCACTTCACTAGGTATTTCCAACAGGTTGTCTTTTGGTCAATTACAATACCAACTTCAAAGCTGGGCTCCAGATCTATTCTACAAAAGCAGATACCTTTTCAACCTCCCCCCAAAATTTAAATGGGTCTAACTATCACAAAGGAACTACTATGTAGTATAATAAAGTAACACTGTCAATTTGTCTAGAACAGTCAAGTTTATAGTTGTTCCAACAAAGTTAGTGGCATCTGCTTTCTGCACTGATTTGGACCTTTAGCTATATAAAAGTTATCATTTTTAAGAAAGGTGATTTTAATGCTAACATTATTTAATGTACTTCATTTCACACCTTCTAAGTGCTGTGATCAGCACCATTTATTCATTACAATGATCCTTTGAGGTGTGATTATTATCTTAATTTTAACACTAGGAATTGAAGTTCAGAGTAAGGTTAAAACCTACTAAGGTCATGCATTTGGTAAGAGGTAAAGTCAGGATTTGTACTGAGATACAAATCAAATTTGTCTAATATTTGAAACCCAGAGAATCAGGAGTAAGATGATATAAATGAAGAACTGAAGAGTGAAAAGGGCAATGAATTGAATATTAGACAATATCACTAAGTATTGGCAGAACATGTAAAAGGAAAAAGATCAAAAAGAAGTTCACATTGGAAGTTCAGACCATGAGAGAGCAAGCAAGATGCAAATCAGAGAATTATCAAAACAAAGGTGATCACAGAAAGAACAATAGGGAATTGCTCAAAACATGTGTCTTTCAAGAGACAATAAATGAGCTCCAGGACTGAAGGTTTCCCAAAACACACCAACAGACAAAATAGTGAAGGTGACTGACAGGAGAGTTTGAAATGGCATGTGTAGCATCTACCATCAGGTTTTTGTTTTTTTTTTTTTTTGTTTTTTTTTTTTTTTTTTAATTGAACACAAATGGAGTACAGGTATTGTTTCACTGGTTGTACACAAAGTAGAGTCACACCATCTGTGCGTTCATGCATTTACACAGGGCAATGGTATCTGTCACACACTCTGTTACTAATTTTACCCCCCACCCACCCCCACCCCTCCCTTCCCTCTATGCTAGCTATCTTTCCTCCATTCTTGCCATCTTTCCCCCCCACATTATGCATCACCCACTTATCAGAGAGATCATTGGCCTTTGGTTTTTTGGGATTGGCTAATCTCACGTAGCATGACAGTCTTCAACTTCATCCATTTACCTGCAAATGCCATAATTTTATTCTTCTTTATGACTGAGTAATATTTCATTGTGTATATATACCACAGTTTCTTTATCCATTCATCTATTGAAGGACATCTAGGTTGGTTCCACAATCTAGCTATTGGGAATTGAGCAGCTATGAACATTGATGTGGCTGCATCACTGTAGTAATCTGATTTTAAGTCCTTTGGGTATAGGCCAAGGAGTGGGATAGCTGGTTGAAATAGTGGATCCATTCCAAGTTTTCTGAGGAATCTCCACACCACTTTCCAGAGGGGCTGCACTAATTTGCAACCCCAGCAGCAATGTATGAGTGTACTTTTTTCCCCACATCCTCTTCAAGTATACTATAAAGCAATAGTAATAACAAAAACAGCATGATATTGGCACCAAAATAGGCAGGTAGATCAATAGCACAGAACAGAGGACACAGAGACAAACCCACATAAATACAGGTATCTCATACTAGACAAAGGTGCCAAAAACATACAATGGAGAAAAGATAGCCTCTTCAACAAATGGTGCTGGCAAAACTGGAAATCCATATGCAGCAAAATGAAACTAAACCCCTCTCTCTCACCCTGCACAAAACTCAACTCAAAATGGATCAAGGACCTAGGAATTAGACCAGAGACCCTGCATCTAATAGAAGGAAAAGTAGGTCCAAATCCTCATCATGTTGGCCTAGGACCAGATTTCCTTAACATGATTCCCAAAGCATGAAAGCAGGAATCAATAATTGGGATAGAGTCAAACTAAAAATCTTTTTCTCAGCAAAGGAAACAATCAGCAATGTGAAGAGAGATCCTACAGAGTGGGAGAAAATCTTTGCCACACACACTTCAGATAGAGCACTCATTTTCAGAATCTACAAAGAACTCTTTTTTTTTTTTTGAAATAATTTTTTTTAATTTTTACAGTCTGCATTTTGATTCATTGTACACAAATGTGGTACAACTTTTCATTTCTATGGTTGTGCACAATGTAGATTTATACCATTCATGTAATCATACATGTTCATAGATGTGCTTAGTCCAATAAAACCCTTTTACTTTTAATCCATTTTCTCCAGACTATATTCTACAAGTCTCAAGCAGATAAACAGCTCCCTCCAGGAAAAATCTCTATCCCATAACTTTTGTGTGACTAAGACAATTAGTATCTAATAAAAGACTGATTACATTATAGGCACTTTTTCAAATACTAATGAATATAATACATACATATATATGTATATATTCATACTACATATGAATATACTTCAATAGAAATTCATATTGCAAACCCATCAGTTCAGGAATGACCTAATATTTTCTGAAGTAGTGTATCAGGGATTCCTGTAGACATTTTGTAAAAATCTTTAGCTCCCAATATGTACAAAAAATAGAAATATAACTAGTGTTATTAAATCAATTTGAGGCTTTGGAAATGCTAATATTTGGTGTTTTTGACGATGATGCCTACTGTGTGAGACTTCCAAGATCAAAAAAACTTACCACAAAGATGGTAAGAATTTTACTCCAACATATGGGTGTAGGCAATGATTTTCTTGAGAGGACACCAAAAACTCAGGAAATAATACCAAGAATTAATAAATGAGATGACATCAAATTTAAAAGTTTCTGCACAGCAAAGGAAACAAGAATGTGAAGCGAGAACATTTTCAATGGAGGAAAATCTTTGCTAGCTACCCTTCTGAAAGAGGGTTAATATCCCAAATATATAAAGAACTCAAGTGTAACACCAAAAAAAAACCCTGAATGACCAAATTAATCAAGAGAAAAATGAACTTAACAGACACTTCTCTAATGAAGAAATACAAACAGTCAACAAATACATGAAAAAAATGCTCAACATCTTTAGCAATTAGGGAAATGAAAATCACAACTACACTGAGTTAGAGAATATCATGCCAAACAAAATAAACCAAACCTAAAAAACCAAAGGCCAGTGTTTTCTCTGATATGCGGATGCTAATTCACAATAAGGGGGTGGATAGGGAAGAATAGAGTTACTTTATATTAGGTAGAGGGGAGTGAAGGGAGGGGAAGGGGTATAGAGGTAGGAATGATAGTAGAGTGAAACAGACATTATTACCTCATGTACATGTATGACTGCATGACCATCGTGATCCTGTAATATGTACAATCAGAAAAGTGAGAAATTACACTCCATTTATGTACGATGTATCAAAATGTATAAATGCATTCTACTTCCATGTACAACTAATTAGAACAAATGGTAAAAAAAAAAAATTTTAAACTACACTGAGGTTTCATCTCACTCCAGTTAGAATGGCAGCCATCAGGAGTACAAATAATAATAAATGCTGGAGGGGATGTGGAGGAAAAGGAACACTTTGAAACTGTTGGTGGGATTATAAATTATTACAACCACTATGAAATCAGTATGGAGTTTCCCCAAAAGACTAGGAATGAAATCACAATATGATCCAGATATACCAATTCTGGGTATTTGTCCTAAAGAATTAAAGTTAGCACATTATACTGATAAATGCATACCCATGTTTATAATACCACAATTCACAATAGCCAAACTATGCAAACAAACCTAGATGTCTATCAATGGATGAACAGATTTTTTAAATATATACACCATGGAGTTTTATTCAACCACAAAGGAGAAAGAAATTATGTCATTTGCAGGATAAAAGAAGAACCAAGAACATTATGCTAATCTACCAAACTTCTATTCTTCCCCTCCCCCCTCTATTTAGGGTTAGCTTCCAAATATCAGGAAAAACAATCAACCTTTAGCCAGGCATGGTGGCGCATGCCTGTAATCCAAACGACTTGGGAGGCTGAGTCAGGAGTATCGCAAGTTCAAAGCCAGCCTCAGCAACTTGGTGAGGCCCTGAGCAACTCAGTGAGACCCTGTCTCTAAATAAAATACAAAATAGGACTGGGGGTATGGCTCAGTGGCCGAGTGTCCCTGAGTTCAATCCCTGGTTCAAAAAATAAAAAAAATCAACCTTTAGATTTTTGGGATTTTGGAGATTGATTTATGTCACTTGGCATGACAGTCTCCAGATCCAACCATTTACTGCTAAATGTCATAAAGTCATTCTTCTTAATGCCTGAGTAATACTTCATTGTGTATATGTACCATATTTCCACATTTTTAATCCATTCATCTGTTGAAGGGCACCTAGGTTGGTTCGATAGCTTAGCTATTGCGAAGTGTGCTGCTATAAACATTGAGGTGGTTGAGTCACTGTAGTATGCTGATTTTTAAAACTTTGGACATATACTGAGGAGTGGGATAGCTGGGCCAACTAGTAGTTCAATTGCTACATTTTTGAAGAATTTCCTTACTGCTTTTCAAAGTGGCTGTGTCAATTTGCAGTCCCACCATCAATGTATGTGTGTACCCTATTCCTTACATCCTTGCCAAAATTTACTGTTACTTGTATTGATGATTGCTATTCTGACTGGAATGAGATGACATCTTAGTTTTGATTTGCATTTCCAGTTCTGCCAGCACCATTTGTTGAAGAAGCTATCTTTTCTCCATTGTATGTTTTTGGCACCTTTGTCAAATATGAGATGTTCCACTCCTTAGCCTATACCCAAAGAACTTAAAATCAGCATACTACAGTGATGCAGCCACATCAATGTTCATAGCTGCTCAATTCACAATAGCTAGATTGTGGAACCAACCTAGATGCCCTTCAGTAGATGAATGGATAAAGAAACTGTGGTATATATACACAATGGATATTATTCAGCCAAAAAGAAGAATAAAATTATGGCATTTGCAGGTAAATGGATGACGTTGGAGACTGTCATGCTAAGTGAGATTAGCCAATCCCAGAAAACCAAAGGCCGGATATTTTCTCTGATAAGTGGATGATGGTACATAATGCAGGGTGGGGTAAGAGAAGAATGGAGGAACTCTGAATCCTGTAGAGGGAAATGAGTAGGGGAGGGGGCAGGGAAATGAAAGACAGTGGAATGAGACAGACATCATTAAACTATGTACATGTATGATTACATGAATGGTATGAATCTACATCATATACAAGCATAGAAATGAAAAGTTGAGCCCCATTTGTGTATCATGAATCAAAATGCAGTCTGTAAAAATAAAATTTAAAAAAAAGAAATGAAGGTGATGTGTTTTTATTTAACTTTGGTGGTGGATACATGAACATTTTCAGCTAATAAAATAGCATAAAACAAAATACAAATATATGTATACACACACAAACAACTAAAATGGGGAAACTAAATAAAATCAATAGATTGTGTCAATGAAGTATCCTGGGTGTGACATTGCACAATTGTTTTGCAAAGTGATACCCATATGGGTAAAATGCCATAAAGCACACAACAAAGGATCTGCCTATACTGTTTCTTGCAACTGCATGTGAATCTACAATAATCTCCAAATAAAGACTTTAGTTTGAGTCTCCTCATTAACAATATATTTTTGACAATATAAAACTGAATATGTCATTGAACTGGAAATTTTCTTGTGAACACACTTCCCCTTTGAATGAACACATAAAATGCAGAGTCTACCTTCTGCTGTTCCTCAACCTCCTGCCATTCTACAGTCATTCTATGTGGACAGCAGTAGGAAGACAAATTGAAGGAATTAGCATTCTTTTTCTAAAACTACACAGTTTGTTTTAGTAAAATCTTTGGATTTGTTTTCAAAACCCTTTAAAGTAAACATCTCAAAGCTAGTTGATGGTGCATGCTAATGAATGCTAATAATTTGTAACTACTATAATGGTAATAAATGTTGATGTTGATGGTAAAGACTGAGATGGTTGTGGAGATGAGAATGAGAGTAAGGTTGTTGTACTAAAAATATTCCAATAACATTAGACTCTAAACTTCAGACTCTAAACTTCCCTAGCCACAAGACGACCCTCCCAATACAAGGAAAATTAACAGTCCTGGGGGATATAACTTGATTCACAGAGCAGGTGAATTATTCCTTCAGTGAGGATCACAGTCTCCAGAGTGATTGCGTCCCATGACATGTTCTGCAATTTGCAATTTAAGCAGAACCCAAAGTCTTCCAAGCTCCACGACCCATTTTTCATGCTGTACTAGACTCTTTGAGTAAATTTAAACTAACTATATATCTGTACACTTTCAGCATTTGCTAGCTGTTGAAGCCAAAGGCATCTCACAAAATTTCCAGGAAAAGGTGTTTCATTTTCCCTCAGCACAGGTATTTATTTACCTAAAACAAATATATTGCTCTAGAGGAGGTGGCCTTATTTGGAGTGGGATTTGTTAGCATCTGGCACATTATGGTGGTGAGGCTAGCTTAGGCTTTAAATATTTTTATGATTGAAAAGATACAGTCATCACTGGGATATTTCCAAGGATTTCACAATGAAATATCCTTTGTCAGATTATTTTAATAACATAACTTCAAAGGTTTTATTTTAACATCTAAAAAAATTTTCTCATTTCAAATCAATTAAGTGTTCCGGTGAGGTAAATCACTCATTTGCCTATGACCTTTTAAAACATTGCTGTTGTGTTAAAATACTGTACCTATACTGAATCAGAGTGAACTATGCTTTAGTGTATTTATAAATAGTGAACTCTCTTTCTGAAATTAAACATTACTTTTTTTGCAATTTTTCCAAAAAATGAAATGTATAAGAAAAATCTTTATTCCATGAATGAACTCTTACTTATAATGGAGGCTACTTACAACCATACATTTACTTTATCTCCAAGTGTTCTTTTCTCTGTGTTCTGTGTTCTCTTTTTTTTTATTTTATTTATTTATTTATTTATTTATTTTTAATTTTTTTTTTAATTTATTCTTTTATTTACTTATTGATTCATTGAACACAAATGGAGTACAGCTATTGTTTCACTGTTTGTACACAAAGTAGAGTCACACCATCTGTGCGTTCATGCATGTACACAGGGCAATGGTATCTGTCACACATTCTGTTCTGTGTTCTCTTTGGCAGCAATCCTGACTGACTCTCTGATGTCTTGGTAAGACTAAAGGTAATGACTGCAGTAACTCATGGAAAATATGTCATTCACATTGACCTACTTTATATTATTAGAAGATTGTAGAAGTGAAAAATTAACTCCCAGCTGTCTAGACTTGTCCTGTACACGGATGTTCACTTTATACCCCATTCAGTGAATGGTTTTCACTTTACCTGCTTTGTAAGCCACTTTTATCCATAATAATTGTTTTCAAGGTGGATTTTCTATTTCTTACTATATTTAGAGATAGAGATGGAGTAAAGGAAAATATGTGATATTTTTAATCTATTCTTATCTAGAAAAAATTATTTTGTACTAAATGGAATTAATATTCAAAAATTTAAGCCAACTCTGATACTAGTTATTATAAAGTTAAATATCTCTTCACCAAAACATTTAATATATAAAGCTTCCAATGCAATGCACATTTACTTGTCTTTGCACTACATCCGAAGGATTTTAAACTCTTGTAGCTAAGAAATACAGTTAGTGCCAGTTATTATATGAATCAAATGAAATAATTTATTTTAAAATCTTGCATAAAAAGGAGGCTAAAAAATATTCCATGCAAACAAATGCATGCATAGAAAATATATGGAAGGATATTCACCCACCAACATCAGGCTCCATGTAGCAGAAAAATGAGGTTTGTTTTGGCTTAGTCACATTTCTAATTTACTAAATGCATATACATTGCCTTTACAATATAAAACATGCATAGAAATTAAAAACGAGATCCCTCTTCTATCAGAATTATAATAAATTCATTTTATTAAATAATAATGAACTTATACATAAAGATAATCTACAATAAACAATACAGTTTTGTGGAGACAAAACAGACTGGTAGTGAGAGTCTTGAATTTTAGGACCAGGTCTGCCTCCAATCACCTGGGATTCCTTGAGTAATTTATTTAACTTTTAGAGCTTCAATTTACCATACAATGAAAAAAAGCACAACAAACCACAGCATTCCTTTATTTTTGTGCACTAAGCACATATAAAGATGTCAGTGTAAAGCATATCACAATCACATATTCTTAGGGTGCAGGAGTACAGATTCATAAAGCTACACATGGAAGACAAGGGAAGAAGCTCTCAACCAGTACAGAGCAGAGGTAAATTTGATTCCAAGTTACCAATAATTAGTAGGCCCTGGGCAAGCCACTTAGTATCTAGCAACAGTTTTCTCAGTGACATGGAACTAAAACTTCAGCTCTAAACAGATTACACCCCATAGCCAAAACTTCTAGAAATTACAGAAATTGGCTTTAGAAAAACATGTGTAAACTATAGAGGATGGCACAAAAGTTGGTTAATCATATTATCAGATGTAGAAATTACTTGTTACTCAATAATATGTGACTCCATATCACCCTAACACTGCCTCAGTTTCAGATGTTTCCTTGCCTTCACATACACTAAATGTTTAGAAATTGCATATATGATAGTGAAATTCCATTTCTGAAACAAATTCAATCTCTGACTACAAAATATGAAATACTATTAATTGCCTTTAGGAGGGGTTCTCAAAGTTTAGTATGCATCAACATCCAGGAGAGATTCCTGAAACTATGACTTGCCCAGAGATTGCTGGGCTCCATTCCAGAGATCCTGATTTAGTAGGATGGGTTGAGACCTGCAAGCTCCAAGAAAAGGCAAAGCTGCTGGTCCATGGACAACAAGTAGATTTGATGATCTAGGATTTCTTAGAAGAGAGGAAAGAGTTCTAGATCTTGGTCCCTTTCCTGTTGTCTTCAAGAACTCTGAAACACTCAGGAGCTGTCCCTTCAGTCACCAAACAGCCGGAGTGAGGGGAAGATCTGTCAGCCACAGACAGGATGGCTTATCAGGCACCAAATGCAGAACACTAGCTTCACCAAGCAGTGCAGGTGCAACCTCTCACAGGTTCTTCTTTACCATCCTCAAAGGCCTCCCACCCAGAGAAATGGCTGCAGAAAATGACTCCACAGTGACAGAGTTCCTTCTTGGGGGATTAACAAACCAGCCGGGGCTCCAGCTCCCCCTCTTCATTCTCTTCCTGGGGATCTACATGGTCACCATGGTGGGGAACCTGGGCATGATCACCCTCATTTATCTGAACCCTCAGCTTCACACCCCCATGTACTACTTCCTCAGCAACTTGTCATTTGTGGATCTCTGCTACTCCTCTGTCATTACCCCTAAAATGCTGATCAACTTTGTGTCCCAGAAGAACGTCATCTCCTACATGGGTTGCATGTCTCAGCTCTACTTCTTCCTGGTTTTTGTCATTGCCGAGTGTTACATGCTCACAGTGATGGCCTATGACCGTTATGTAGCCATCTGCCACCCTTTGCTTTACAATATCATCATGTCCCATGCCCTTTGCTCTGTGCTGGTGGTTCTGGTCTATGCTATGGGACTCATTGGTTCAACAATAGAGACTAGTCTCATGTTAAAATTGCACTATTGTGAGCCCCTCATCAGTCACTACTTCTGTGATATCCTCCCCCTGATGAAGCTCTCCTGCTCCAGCACCTATGATGTAGAAATGGCAGTCTTTTTTCTAGCTGGATTCAACATTATAGTCACTAGCTTAACAGTCCTTGTTTCCTATGCCTTCATCCTGTCCAGCATCCTACGCATTAGCTCCACAGAGGGCAGGTCCAAAGCCTTCAGCACCTGCAGCTCCCACCTTGCAGCTGTGGGGCTGTTCTATGGATCTACTGCATTCATGTACTTAAAGCCCTCCACTGCCAGTTCCCTGGCCCAGGAGAATGTGGCCTCTGTGTTCTACACCACAGTGATCCCCATGCTCAACCCCCTGATCTACAGCCTGAGGAACAAGGAGGTAAAGGCTGCCCTGCAGAAGACACTGAGGAGAAAAGTCTTTTGATGTGAATGTTATTGTTGTTCTCAATATAAAAACAAGTTGTTACAAATATCAGAAGGATCCCTCTGCCTGTCTACCAAACTGAGGTGGGAAAAAATCGCTTCTCTATGTGGTTGGGGAAACGCCTTCTCTCCTTACCTTTTCCTTCCCTCCCTCTCTTTTCTCATTTTTGTTTGAAACTAACCAATTTCAAGTTCATATTCTTTCATGTAGGATCCATTTCCTCTACCTTGAGCCCTCGGTTAAGCATACATTACATCAATTCTAAGTTAACATAAATTAAATTTTCAATATTGAGTGTGGGAGTCATTCAAGGTCTTACTACATTCAATATAGAAAATATCACTCAATTCCTACTTTGGGCACCTGGGAACATTTAAGGTAAAGAGAATTGAATTTAAAAGTCACCAACTAGTAATACTCAGTACTTTTCTAATCCAGATTCCTCCCTCTCCTATCTTCAACTCTTCTCTAATATTTCTACCCAAGAATTTCTATCTGATTCCTTTATGTAATTTTCTTAGTAACAACAGTAACAATCATAATACCATTAACATGTTTTGGTGCTTACTCTCAGCCAAGCAACTCTTTTTTTGAAGTTGCTTTTTTAAAATTTTTTATTTGTTATAATTAGTTATACACAACAGTAGAATGCACTTTGATACATCATATATAATGGAGTATAAGTTCTCATTCTTCTGGTTATACATGACATTGAATACCACTAGTCATATAGTTATATACGTACATGGGATAATAATGTCTGATTCATTCTATTCTCCTTCCTACCCCTAGTGCCTCCCCTTCCTTCACTTCCCTCTACCTAATATAAAGTAACTCTATTCTTCCCTAGGGCCCCCCCCTAATTGTGAATTGGCATCCACATATCATAGAAAACATTCAGTCTTTGATTTGGGGGTTTGGCTTATTTTGCTTAGCATGGTTTTCTTCAGCTTCATCCATTTACCAGGAAATGCCATAATTTCATTCTTCTTTAAGGCTGAGTAATATTCCATCTCGTGTGTGTGTGTGTGTGTGTGTGTGTGTGTGTGTATACCACATTTTTCATCCATTCATCTGTTGAAGGGCACTTAGGTTGGCTCCATAGTTTAGCTATTGTGAATTGAGCTACTATAAACATTGATGTGGCTGTATCACTGAATATGCTGATTTTAAGTTCTTTGGGTATTAACCAAGGAGTGGGATAATTGGGTCAAATGGTGATTCCACAAATAGTAGATAACATAAATTAGACCTCAGCCTCAGTGGCTAGCCCACACCCCAGGCTCTCATACATTGTCCCTTCACTGTAGGCTAACAGTTCCTTTGAACAGTCTACTAACACTGCCCTACCTATGCCTTTCCAATTTCAAATGCCTCCTGATAATAATTTCTCAAATCCCATCTCTCTAAACCTCTTTGTCTTTATGTGCAACCTCTTCAAGATTTCCAAAGAAGATTATACCAGGATGACAGACTCCACCAGGTTCACCTGGCTCTTTCAGTTCCAGCACTGAACACCCCTCTGGATATTCCTCCATCCCATGTAAATCAGATTGACTGGGCATTCTAAGAAATACTTTGCTGCAAACTCTCTTTTGCTACATGAACTCTCTTTTGCTACAGCCAACCTCACTCAGTGAATCCGACTGCCATGAGACAAAGTTCATTCCCCAATTTCTCATAACAGTATCAAAGATACTTAATTTAACTAAGATGGGCTAAAGAATTTGTGAGCATCCTCTTGTCATTTAGAGCAATTTTGGTATACAATTGTAAAAATCAGTGGTTTAATATGAGAAATGGTAATAAGTAGTTGTCTCAGGCAGAAAGGGAATCAGTGAATATAATTACTTTCTCACTGCTTTGGAATCACTAAAGAAGGTGTGAGGGAGTCCCCAGAGTGATTCCATATCTAGGTAGATATGACCTAGAAGTCAGGAAGCTCCAGCTCCCTCTGTAACTGCTGCCACCATAAAGAACGCTTCTCACACCATGAAACTGAGAGATAAATGACAGAATCCTGGAATAATCATCACCCTGAAATCCGATAGAAGTGCAGATATTCAGAACCACTCCAGACCTACTGAATTACAGGGTAGAGTCAAGCAACCTGTTTTAACAAGCCCTCAGGTAACACTAATCACACCGAAGGGAGAGAACCTCCCACTCCCACCTTTCAAATCTCACATAAATACATTTAATTAGTGGAAAGTAACTTCTAAGGTGCTAGCTGCAAGGAAATCAGAAAAATACAGTTTTTAGCTTTTTAATCTGACTAGAAGTTGAGTCAAATGGCTACTGAGAACATTATACCTAAGCAGCTTCTCTCCTCATTTTCTCCAGACCTCTCTCTAGCATGAAATGAGATCTCTACCATTATAGATCCTCTCTAACTAGAATTAAATGTAGAAAATATATTTGTTTATCTATAGGTAAGAAATCACAAAGCAAAGAAATGATGTATTTTTATTATATACAAATATAGGTTTTGTTCAGCAAAGGACAAAAGTGATAGATTTAATAGCCATATAATGCAATGGGAGAAGAAATACAATACAATGGGAGAGCATTTTATATCCAAATAGCACATATAATAAACTCCAGCAAATCACAAGCATCATGTGGGGGCTCAGACCCAGGAAAGAAGGGTCAGAGCTCAGCAGGTGGAAGAAGATTCAAGACTCAGGATAGTAAACACGCTTTATTCAGACATGGCAACAGCCTCAAGCTTCAACTTTAGCCCCCAGCCCATTCCATTTAGTCCCCTATAAGCCTCTGAGTCTTTTCCATAGGTCCTTTTTATATGCAGGCCTAACAAAGAAGGCACACTGCCAACAGGTTACATCAGTGAGGGCATGGTCACAAGCAAATGTTTATGCCCTTGAGCACATACATTGAATCAGAGTGTTTCTGACCTTGACTACACACTAATCATAACATAGACATTTCATAACATAACATAACATAACATAACATAACATAGCCTGCCTAAAGCTTCAGCAAGGGAGCCTAACTATAGCCATTTGGGGCCTGCCCCCAAAACAAGACATCAACATCATTAGAAAAAAAATGGAAAAAGCATGCAGAACATCCAATTTATGGAAGAAAAGCCCTGAAGTACCCCCAAGCACATGAAGAGGTTCTCAAACCAATTGCTAAACATAGAAGTGCAAATTAAAACAGTGAAATATCTTCTTACATCTATAAGCCTAGCAAAAATTAAAAAGCTGGGTGGTAACATGCATTACTGAGGAGGTGGGGGTTTCAGAACCCTCATGAACTGTAGCTGTTCAGTAAAGCAGGAAGACATTACTTAACAAGAAATAAGTCTGTTTCCACGGGACCCAGCAATTCTGACTGGGGTATATATTCCAAAAGCACTCTCTCTCAGTCCAGCAGAGGTCATGTAGAAAGACATACACTGTACCATTATTTTTATTGAAGGAAGATCAGAGAAAAACTATGTGTCCACCATTGGTAAAGTAAATAGATCAATTATATTGAAGACATTGCAGCAATTAGTATTAGGCAATATAGTTTAGGGTTTAGTGAGAAAAGCAAGAAAGGTAATGAGGTATAAAACATAATATCATTTATATAAATAATAAAATCATATGTAGTGAAACAAGGATATGCAGTACCAGGCACTGTGACCCAAGCATGTAGTCCCAGCTAAGCAAGACCAAAGATCACTTGAGCTCAGGAGTTAAGACCAGCCTAAGCTATGTAGTGAGACCTTGTCTCAAAAAATAATAATTTGCTAATTGAAAAATTAATTTACATGCCAACATTCCCAGAAAAGCACATTTAACATAAAAAAGAAACATAACATATATTACATATTAAGTGGGTTAGGATGGTTGCTCAGAGAAATAATATGCATGGAAGTAGGAAATGAGAGGTGGGCAAATAAAGAAAAACCACATTATGGACAATAAAATATACATTGACAATTTTTAAAAAATAGAAATTATAATATCTGCTTTCAGACCACACATAAATTGTATTAGAAATCAATACAAAAACATAATTGGAAAATCCCAGTGTTTGGAGATTAAATAATACACTTCTAATAAAGCACATATGAACCAAAGAAGAAATCTGAAGAAATTTTCAAATATAAAAAATATTTTAACCAAAGGAGACTAAAAACACAAATTATCAAGATGTGTAGGATGCAGTGAAAGCAGTGCTTATTACACTACTGAAATACAGATAATAATCAGAAACTGTTTTGAAAATTTATACTCCAATAAAATAGAAAATCTTGAAGACATTGACTAATATCTAGAGACATATGGCTAGATACCCAAATTGAATCAGGAGGACACAGAATATTTAAACAGATCAGTTTCAAGCAATGAAACTGAAGACATCGAAAGCCTAGACATCAAAAGAAAGAAAAGCCCAGAACCAGACAGATTCTCATCTGGTTCTACCAGAACTTCAAGAAAAACTAATACCAATCCTCCTCAAAATATTCCATAAAATGGAAAAAGGAGAGAACCCTTCCAAATTCATTCTATAAAGCTAGTATCACCCTGATACCAAAATCAGACAAAGACACATCTAGGAAAAAAAATTTCATACCAATATCCCTGATGAATGTAGATGCACAAATTCTCAATAAAATACTGGCAAATAGTCTACAAAAACGTATTTAAAAGATAGTGTACCATGATCAATGCAGTTCATCCCAGGGATGCAAGGATGGTTCAATATACAGAAATCAATAAATGTAATTCATCACATCAATAGACTTAAAGGAAAAATCATATGATCATCTCAATAGATGCAGGAAAAGCATTTAACAAAATACAGAGCCCCTTCATGTTCCAAACACTAGAAAAACTAAAGATGGTAGGAACATATCTCAATATGCTAAAGCCAAGGCCAACACCATTCTAAACGGAGAAAAATTGAAAGCATTCCCACTAAAAATGGAACAAGATAAGGACGCCTTCTTTCACCACTTCTATTCAACATTGTCCTGAAAATCTAGCCCGAGCAATTAAACATATGAGAGAAATTAAAAGGATATGAATAGAAAAAGAAGAACTCAGCAGATGCCTCTGCCATCACCTGGTACCTGGAGGTCTTCTCTTGGGGTGAAGCTGCCCCTGAGGCCACTGCCACAAAAGCCTGGAGGTGTTCTTTCTGGGTGCCACCACTGCCAATGCCGCTGCCACTCCCCAGAAGTCATCTGGAGGTCTTCTCTCTGGATGCCAACCACCATGAACACCACTGCTGCCACTGATCCCCCACATGTTGCCAACACTACCAATGACTGCAGCTGTTTCTGACCCCCTGCCTGCCACCAACCCTGCCACTACAGTTTCCACCACCTCCCTGAGGTCCACTACCAGAGAGACTCCAGGTTTGGTTGCACAGGGTAGCATCCATCTTGAGATACCAGTCAGGGTCTGGGGGGTGGGAGTGCCAGTGGGTTTGCTGCCACTGCCATCTTGGGGTGCAGATGTCCCTGTCTGGGGACACCAGCCAGGACCTGGATGTTCAGTGTTGGGGTGCCTGCCAGTTTGGCTGCACCTGGGGTATTCCCCTTGGGAGTGCTGGTTGCCACCATCTTGGCTATTTCTCAGGATTTCTCATCCCTGGTGGACTATCTCCAAATTCCAGTGGCACTGAGATCTTGGTACTGCAATGAGGCCAAATCCAGGACATCTGAAGCCCACAATGATGGCATAGTGACTGGATCTTCCAGGGCTGTTCTGGGCCAGGTATTTTGCATGCAACAGTTTGTTGGTGTTTTGCAGTTCTGTTGTATATTCTTATATTTTTAAATTTTTTTCTCTTTATATGTATTCTCCTCTCATTTGTCTGTTTTCCTGGATTCCCTTTCAATCTTTTCTCCCCCTGACAGCCAATCTCTGTTGGTTCCTCTTCCACTCTTTCCTATGGATTTTCCTTCTAGCTCCTCTCTTTCTCCCTCCTGAACATCACTTTTTACACAGTCTCTGTTCTCTTTGTCCACCATTTGAAATAGTAAACACTTTTAGCAAATTTTGTTTATATTGTAGATGGTGACTGAATTCATCATTTCTGTTTATAACAAGAAAGCAGAAGATGCTGTGGAGAGAGATTTTACTAGATTTAAGGCCATATATTGTTTACACTGGGTGCTGTTGATATTGGTCTCCCTCTTAAAGGTGGGGTACTGTAATCTCTTCAGGGACAATATAAGTTAATAGGGTAGAATCTGTACTGCCTCCGTTAATAGGGTAGAATCTGTACTGCCTCTGGGACAATATAAGTTAATAGGGTAGAATCTGTACTGCCTCCATACAACTAGATAGGAAAACACACAAGCAACATGAAAAAAACAAGGGAACAAAGTACCCCAAACAAACCAAGATGCCCCCAAAAGAGAGTCCACTGACAACACAGTCGAAGAAATGTCCAAGAATGAGTTTAGAACGTACATAGTTAAATTGATCTGCAAAGTAAAGGATGGCATAAAAAGTAAAATCAAAGAGAAAATACAGGAAGTGAAAGACCAATAAAGATTTAGAGATTGTGAAAATAAACCAAGCAGAAACTCTTGAAAAGAAGGAACCAATAAACTAAATTATAAATTCAATGGAAAGCATCACCAACAGATTCTGTCTGGATGACAGAACCTCAGAAAATGAAGATAAAATATTTAATATCAAAAATAAAGTTGCCATGCAGAGAAAATAGTAAGAATCCATGAACAGGACTTATTACAAGAATTATGGGATAACATGAAAAGACCAAATTTAAGAATTACTGGGATAGATGAAGGAGCAGAAATACAAACCAAAGGAATGCACAACCTTTTCAGTGACATAATATCAGAAAATTTCCCAAACCTAAAAAATGAAATGGAAAATCAAATACAAGAGGTTTACAGGATGCCAAATGTACAAAATTACAGCAGACTCACATCAAGTTACATTATAATGAAAATGACTAAAACACAGAATAAGGCCACAAGAGAAGAAAAGCAAATTATGTTTAGGGATAAACCAATTCGGATCTCAACTGATTTTTCAACCAAGACCCTCAAAGCTAGAAGGTCATGGAACAACATATTTCAAGCTCTGAAAGAAAATGGATGCCAACCAAGAATTTCATACCCAGAAAAATTAAGTTTCAGATTTGAAAATGAAATAAAAACCTTCCATGACAAACAAAAAAGTTAAAAGAATTTACAATTCAAAGCCTGCACTATAGAACATTCTCAACAAAATGTTCCATGAGGATGAAATGAAAAAGAAAGTGAAAACCAGCAAAGGGAGGAACTACACTAAAGGAATACTCATTCAAAGGAGAAACAATCAAATTAAAAATCAGAAATAAACCAAAATGATCAGGAATAAAAATCATATCTCAATAATAACCTTGAATGTTAATGACCTAAACTCATCAATCCAAAACCAAATACTGGGCTGGGGATATGGCTCAGTTGGTAGAGTGCCTGCCTCGCAAGCACAAGGCCCTGGGTTCAATCCCCAGCACTGCAAAAAAAAAAAAAAAACCTTGCATATTGGATTTAAAAACAAGACCAACAATATGCTGTCTCCAAGAGACTCATCTCATAGGCAAAGACATCCACAGACTGAAGTTGAAAGCATGGGAAAAAACATATGGATTGCATAAACAAGCAGGGATTTCCATCCTCATATCAGATAAAGTGGACTTCAAGCCAAAGTTAATCAGAAGGGAAAAAGAAGTTCATTTTATTCTACTGAAGGGAATGACACATAATAAATTATACTGAAAGTGCCATGTGCACCTCAGATAGAGCATTAATCTCCAGGATACACAATGAACTCAAAAGCTTAACACCAAAAAAACAAACAACCCAGTTAACAAATGGGCAAAAGAACTGAACAGGAACTTCACATAAAAGAAGTACAATCAGTCAACAAATATAGGAAAAAATGTTTAACCTCTTTAGCAATTAGAGAAATGCAAATTAAACCTACATTGAGATTTCATTTCACCCCAGTCAGAATGGCAATTATCAAGAATACAAATAACAGGAAATGCAGGCAAGGATGTGGGGGGAAAAGTACACTCATGGATTTTTGGTAGAACTGCAAATTGGTGCAACCACTATGGAAAGCAGTATGGAGAAACTTGGAAGGGAGCCACCATTTGACCCAGCTATCCCACTCCTCAGTTTATACCCAAAGGACTTAAAATCAGCATATTACAGTCACATCAATGTTTACAGCAGCTAAACTCATAATAGCTAAACTATGGAAACAATCTAGAGCCTTTCAACAGATGAATGGATTTAAAAATGCAGTATATATACACAATGGAATATTACTCAACCATAAAGAAGAATGAAATTATGGCATTTGCAGGTAAATGGATGGCACTGGAGAATATCATGCTAAGTGAAATAAGCCAATTCCTAAAAACCAAAGGCCAAATGTTCTCTTTGATATGCAGATGCTAACACACAATAAGGGGAGGTGAGGGAAGAATAGAAGTTCATTGAATTAGACAAAGGGGCGTGAAGGGAGGGATGAGAATGGGAATAGGAAAGATAGTAGAATGAATTGGACATTGCTTTCCTATATGCAGACATGAATACATGATCAATACAATTCCACATCATGTACAACCAGAAGAATGGGAAGTTATACTGCACATACATATAATATGTCAACATACATTCCACTATCATGTACAACTAATAAGAACAAATTTAAAAATTACCAAGAAGTAATTAAGAAATCTTAAGACAGAGCTAAGGTTTCTTAATTAGTTCTTGTGAATATTCTTAAATATTTTAATTAAAAGGATTAATTCCACCATAATAGCTAAGCTATTTCTCTTTATGGCTCAAATTGGATCTGCTTCTGGGAGTGCAAGTGCAGTTTTGAGATTAATAAAAACAAAGTATGCCCCACTTCAAGAGCCTCCAAAGACCTAATAGCCTAAGTCACTTTTACAGGCAGATATATCAAAAGACTAAGTAGAAACCAAAGGATTCATGGGATATTCTCCCCAAAGTTTCTACAGAAAGAAATCATGGCCTTTGATTTTACACAAGAAGCAGCTTTATTTCTGCACTCATTTTCACTTCAACATCAGAAGAAATGGAAGAAGTGCCTACTCTGTCTCCTTCCCCCACTGGATCCTGGGGCCAGGATGATGTTAGGTGGGAATCCCTCTGCAGGCTTTTGTTGTGAGGGGTGGGGGTGGGAGGGACTGGGGACTGAACCCAGGAGCACATTGCCACTGGGCCACAAGGTCCAGACAAGTTGCTTAGGGTCTCCCTAAATTGCTGAGACTGGCTTTGAACTTGTGATCCTCCTACCTCAGCTTCCCAAGCCACTGGAATTACAGGCATACACCCCCATGCCTGGCCCTATACAGGCTTTCTACAAAGATGGCCATAATCCAATATCAAATTGTGGGCCAGAATTGGGCAGGATTTTAACATTCTGCTCATGAGAAAGCCCTTCTGCATCTCACCAACTTCAATTAAATTAAATAGAATTATTAAAAGCTATGGAGGTGTCTGCTTTTTGAAAGAACTGCAGACACTGCCTTGTGAGATCCTAAAGTCTGTTCGTGTGGTTACAGGAGAAACGGTAAATGTTTGCTTCGCCGTTGGTTCTGAGACACTGTCTCACCCTTTGCAGGAACAGTCGCCCACAACCAGGGGACACTTTCTTCTTACAGGCACAAACTAGGGCACACGTTCTCTTATTTTCAAGAAGGCAGAAGCTCTCTACACAAAAGAATCACCTTCATTCAACATTAAATGCACTCATACTCTGTGATTCTGAGCAAATTGACAAGAATGAAAACTATCCAATTGTTTTTATTTTTCCTTTTTCCAGTTATTGTTGCTTCTAACACATAATTTTTATTAAATCATCTTAGTGCTTGCTAGACTTTTTAAATAAATGTATATAATAAATATATTTACACTGTATATGTGTTACATATATATATATGTACATATATCTGTGCAATCTCCCATTTTTAAAAAAATAGAAGATGGTGTTGGATAACTGCAAAGGTCTAAGCATCTTCATTGTCAATTCAGACAGAATGACTCCTTCTGCTACTGCCACCTGGTGGCAAATGCCTCAAATTTAAGGACAGGAATCAACAAGCAGGCTCAGAAACTCCCTCTACCCCAGAGAACTGACAATAAGACAGTAAGTTCTAAAATGCATAGAAAACCCAGACTTGGAGATGCAATACACCTGCAGTGGAGTTGCAATGTGGCACTGGAAATGAAGAGAGAAGGGCAAGGAATAATGTATCTTATTTATTTATAAGTGAACATCAGTCCTTGACTTCAGGCAAGTGAAAGAATAAATCTACAACACATTTTAATACTTTTACACTAAAAGAAGAAAGGAAATTGAGGTAAATTTTTAGAATAATGAAGGCATTATTATATTTGTAGTCTGAAGGAAGTAGTTAATATAAAAGGGAAGATTCAAGGTACAAGAAAGAAAATGGATACTTTAGGGAATGGAAAGGATGGGAGGAGGTGAGACCCAGAATACATAAAAAGGCATTTGATCAAATTTAATTTCCATTTGTTATTTTTAAATATTCAATGAAATAGTGATAGACACAATTTTAAAATAAAGGTGAAAATAATTCTTAACACAAAATATTGTAGATACTCCCATTAAAACTTAAACCAGATAAGATGTCCATTATAATTTTCTATTCCTTTATATTGTAAAGAAGGAAAAAGAAAATGTAAGAGGAGAAAAAAGTAAGAGGCAAAGCAAAAATTATAAAGGAAGACACAAAACTATCAGTATATGTAGATTATACTATTCTATATGTGGAATCTCAAAAGAATTAATGAAAAATACTAAAACTTATACCAGCTACATTTCAGTAATAAAATCAGAACTCAACCCTTGATATCATTTATATACTTCATATACAAAGAATAACCTTCTAGAATATTTCTATAGATGGAATCTTGAATCTCTCCGAAAGCCCATGTGTGGAAGACTTAGCCCCAAATCCAGGACATTATTGGAAAGTGATAGAACATTTAGGAGATTAGTCTAGTGCAAAGAAGCTAGGTCACTGGGGGCTTGCCCTGTTAGGGGAATATTGTGAGCCTGCCCTCCCTTTCATCTTTATTTCCAAGTCACCATAAGGTGAGAACCTTCCTCAGTCAAATGCTTCTGCCATGTTGCACTGCCTTACAACATGCCCAAACACAATATGGTCAACTGTCCATGGACTGAAATCTCCAAAACTGTGATCCAAAATAAACTTTTCCTACTTTAAAATTGATTACCTCAGGTATTTTGTTATAGTAACAGAAAGTTCACATTATATCTCATCACAATAGAAAATTAAAATTCTTAGGAAATATCTAACAATAAATGTACAAAACCCATATGAGTAAAAGCACAAACATGTCTAAAGAACACAAACACATATCTAACAAATCAGAAGACATATTATGTTCTCCTTTTGTATGACTCAACAGAGAAATACATCAATTCTCTCTGAATTGGTCTGTAAAAGTAACATGATCTCAATAGATACAGCACCAGAGTTTGGGGGATGTTTTTCTGTAGGAAATCAAAAGTTTATGTCTAACTTATATGAAAACACTATAAAGCATTTACAATTATAATGGGGTTTTAATACATGAAGAGAGTGGTGTATCACTAGAACAGAATATAAAATTCAGATACAGCCGGGCACGGTGGCTCATGCCTGTAATCCCAGCATTTGGGAGGCTGAGGCAGGAGGATCACAAGTTCGAAGCCAACCTCAGCAATTTAGCAAGGCACTAAGCAACTCAGTGAGACCCTGTCTCCAAATAAACTACAAAATAGGGCTGGGGATGTGGCTCAGTGGTGGAGTGCCCCTGGGTTCAATCCCCAGTACCAAAAAATAATAAAATTAAATTAAATTAAATTAAATTAAATTCAGATACAAGCTCATTAAAAATGAAAATTTAATGTTTTTTTTTCAAAAAGTGAAATTTTATTTATTTGGAATTCAGAAATTCCAGGTTGTTATCACACCAGTTATTCAATAAGCATGAATTCTCCAACTCTCCTTTTTATCCCCCTTTCAATCTCATTTTAGGATTTAATATTGATGTCTCTGGCAGGAACACTAGAAATAAACATGCTCCAAGGCTGGTAGTGCAAATAGGAAATAATAGGTTTTGAAGAGCCACCCTAAGCCATAGTTAAAGAGGTTGGAAGAACCATCAAAGTCTTAGCTTAAGGCATAGAAGAGAATTTGGAGTTGAGAAAGAAGAATAACAAAAGTTTTATTGCTTATACTTGACCAAGAAAAGATAAACATGAGTGGGAAAGGCAAGATATGGATTCCTTGGGAAAGAGATAAGCCTGCTAGTATGGTCGGAGAGAAAGGTCAAGACCCAAAGAGCCAACATCCCGGAGGTGCCTTATTCCACTGGCTCATTTTCCCAAACCTGTGCTTGCAATCAGTACTTAAGAGCACAAAGCAAAGCTTAAAAATATACACTAAAAACTCCTTCTAGCAACAATTTCAGTTGCTCCAAGAAGGTTAAGAGGTAGTAATTAAAAATTCTTCTTTCCCCCTATTAGGTTTCCACTTATGCCAAGGACAAAAATATATGCCAGGGAACATTGACAACTGAGTACCAAAATATTAGTACTTCAAATAAATATCCCAAAAGGTAGCATCTGCTCATAATCAAAGGATAGGGCTCTTCTGGCCAACCATGTATTTTAAAACCAAGCATTTATTAGAAATTGTTCCATAAAGAGAACTAATTTTAGTAGTTAGAATTATAGAATACCACTTCATGGAATGTCATCATAGTTGTATTCTATTGCTGGTGTCTTAAATTGTCATGCCACCATGAAGTATTTCTCTGTTACACATGGGGAAAGGCCAGGCAGGTTAACTTAAACTGCTCTACAACTTACAACCAATTAGTGGCAGAACTAAGACCAAAAGTCTGAGTTTTTAAGATTTTTACTTAGCTCATAAAGTGACAATAAGGAAGAAAATAAGCCATTTGACCTTTTCTCCCAGAATGAAAAATTCATCTGTGTTCTGCCAGCAGTGATATTTTGGTTTCTGGAGAAATAACATAGTAGGGAAGACAGTGTGGCAAAGAAATAATGTGGTCTCAACTTGGTTCTTTGACTCAAAGGCAGACAGAAAAAGTAGATATGGCCCTGAGGAGCCTATTTCATTTTGGAACTGATTCAACTTAGTTTCAGGGAAAATCTAAAATTCATTATTGGAATTAGAAATGAACAAGGAAGACAAAGGGCTGAGAATACAGTTCAGTGGTAGAGTGCCTACCTAGCATGCACAAGACCCTCAGAACAATGCCAACTGGGGGGAAAGAAAGGAAGACAACATTTAGACATTTAGATGGCTGTTGCTACCCTGAATCCCTTTCAGAGCATTATTAGCATAACTAATTCCTAATTCTTCCCCATTTGGTAGATATTATGACAACTGAAGAAATAATTTTGAACACAAGTCTTTTTAGGCAATATACAGCAATGGAACTAGAAAACAATTTACTATCCAGTTACCATGTGTTAGGGGTATACTAAATATAGCTATAGATTCCACACAACAGGGATGTTTGAGAAAATCCTAGATTCTCTTTTAAACAGTTGTCTTTGGATCTTAACATGAAACAGTTTGTTTTTAATCCCATTTTCTCATTAAATAAACGAGACCACACTGTGGAGTCAAAAAACCCAAGGATCAAAAAGCACGAAGGCTGAAGACAAATCAGTTAGGATACCTGCTATATAAACAGAACGTAACGTTCTACTTAACACTGCTTTCCAATCAATCCTTGATCTCAGCCCTCAATTTCCCCAACTTCAACATTCCAATTGGTGTACCCAGTCATTATTGGATTCAGCTTTCTGGGTTCTTTAATTTGCTACATCTGTCCTCTATACTAAATGTGATTTATTGCAAAAATAATCTCTTCAAGAAATCTTCATAACAAAATACCAGATTCCCTAGTAACAAGAAAAGGGGATCAAGTTTAACAGGCCGAAACAGAAGACAAGAGCGTATCAAAACATATAGATGGCACAAGACAGCTCTGACCTAGACCTCTGTGCTGACGAGTCACTGGCAAAACTCCAAGGTGTAAGAGCTGTAAATAACCAGAGTCAAATGGGAAATAAGAATGTCTCCCACCATTTGACCCTGCTATCCCACTCCTTGGCCTATACCCAAAGGACTTAAAATCAGATTGCTACAGTGATGCAGCCACATCAATGTTCATAGCTGCTCAATTCACAATAGCTAGATTATGGAACCAACCTAGATGCCCTTCAGTAGATGAATGGATAAAGAAACTGTGGTATATATACACAATGGAATATTACTCAGCCATAAAGAAGAATAAAATTATGGCATTTGTAGGTAAATGGATGATGTTGGAGACTGTTATGCTAAGTGAGATCAGCCAATCCCAAAAATCCAAAGGCCGAATGGTCTCTCTGATAAATGAATGATGATGCATAATGCGGGGGGAAGGGTGGCAAGAATGAAGGAAGGATAGATAGCATAGAGGGAAGGGAGGGGTGGGGGCGGGGTGGGGGGTAAAAATAATAACAGAATGTGTGACAGATACCATTGCCCTGTGTACATGCATGAACGCACAGATGGTGTGACTCTACTTTGTGTACAACCAGTGAAACAATAGCTGTACTCCATTTGTGTTCAATGAATCAATAAGTAAATAAAAAAAAATAAAATGATGACTGTGGTGCTGGCTTCGGCAGCACATATACTAAAATTGGAACGATACAGAGAAGATTAGCATGGCTCCTGCGCAGGATGACACGCAAATTCATGAAGCAGTCCATATTTTTAAAAGGAAAAAAAAATAAAATTGTAACTGGGTAAGTGGCAGAAAGATCTGGAGAGAGAAGGGAGCAGGAGTTGTGGGGAGGGATGCAGAAGGAGAGGTACTGGAGACTGAATTAGAACAAGATATATTCCATGCTTTTATAATTAAGCTAAAATGGATTCTACTATCATGTATAACTAAAAAGAACCAATAAAAAAGAAGAAATAAAAGAAAGAAACAAATTATCATATTCTAATTGCTTATTACTAGAATCCTGGAATAAAATTGGTTTTGGCAAAATAAGCTTTTGTACTCTGGCCTTACTAAATGGGGTTATTAATTCTACTAACTTGGGGAGTTTCTTAGCATTTTCCACATAAACACTCATGCTTCCTGCAAATAAGGATAGTTTTATTTCTTCCTTTTTTATTTGTAAGATTTTATTTTATTTTATTTGACTCTTGAATTAACTAGGGCATCCAGAATAAAGTTAAATAAGAATGGCGAGAAAAAAAAAAAAAAAAAAATGCCCCCCATTTAGTCATCCTCTGAGCTCTCAGCAGACCTTTCATCTGTAGCCACTTTCCAACTTTTACATTAGTTTGTCCTCTCCTGTATTTCATTGTTAGCTACAGGGATATGGACATTTTTATCTCTCTTTTTCCTTTTGGTTTTCTCAGTGTCTCTTTCCTCACTCTCCTCAGAACTGCTGGCTGATGAATCATCTGATGGGGAAGTGTCACTTTCTGCCCCTACAAATAAAGCAGATTTTTGGAGACACTTTTTCCTAGATTTTTTTCATGCACTTATGTGGTTGTTTCCTTTTCCTGGTACTGGAAGCCCCGGTTTCTTCTGAGAACTTGCTTGCGGAATCTACTATTATATATGTGGCTTCCTTCTTGCTTTTCTTCTGCTTTTTGTGTGATTTTTTTTCTGCTTCTTTTTGTGGGATTTCTTTGACTTCTTATGTTTACAGGATTCGTGAGTAGCTGACTTTACCTGGGGAGATGTTTTTTCCCCGTTGGTAATATCTTACTGACCATTACCGTCTGTTTCAAATTCTTCAGGGTACAATTCATTATAACCACTGTGACCCCATCTGTCTGGTATGTTAGCTTTATAATCATATAGCTTCTGTTCCAGGATTTAGCCTTTAGAAAATCCAGTGTCCCAGCAATTTCATTATTTGACCTCCAGTAGTCTCTCTGGCTTTCTTCATCAAAACCATCACTATGCATCTGACTTGAGAACTGCTAAGTAACATTTTCCTTTTGGTTGCCTGGTAAGCATCCTCCATCTGTTTCTCTAGTCCTCTTTTTTCCAAATATCTGACTCCTTAATCTTATTGTGAGCATCGGTATGCCAGATGACATTCCTCAGGAGAACTTTCCCAGGGGAACCCAGGACATTCTTCAATTGTGGGCGGTAGCCTCATGTGGCTGGGATGGGGACAGAAAGTGGTCTGGGGAAAATTGATATTTGATGAAGGTAATATCTTGAATCAAGGGGAGAAACAACGATGTTGATGGCATAACCAGATAGCTTTATGAAGAAAAAGTTTAGATTCCTTCTTACAATGTATAAATTTAAAGGCACCCAAATGTAAAAATTGAAATCATATAAGTTCTGGAAAGAAAAATGAAGCATAGGACTAAGTTATTCATCACCTGAAAATAGAGAACACTTATGCACTTAAGAAAAGTCATACACTTACATATGAATATAATCTGGTATATAGAATTTATCTATAAAACCACATCTGATTCTGGTGTCATCATCACTATGAGGGAAAAGATGCACTGACAATGAAATCCATATGTTGATAGTAGCCAGGAGAAGAAGGCACACTTAAGGAAAGAATAGAAGTTTTTTTCATTGACACAAAGAGGACAGCAACCAGTAGAGGAAAAACAGCAGGTAATTTCCTATTAATATCTATAAATATTATAACCTATCCATATTACCACCAAGTTCAATTAAAAAGACAGTTCAAGTGATCTTTCTGAAAAATATCTAGTTGTCTGTATTTATTTTGCTTCCATTTGACATATTTTAACTCTTTAAAGATAAATTGTACAATTTATAATATATTATTTTTAATATTATGAAAATATATACTAAGTAAATAAAATTATTATTAATTATACATATCAAAAAAAAAGAAAATAGAGAACACTTGGTAAAGTATTATTTAAATTCAGAAGCCATAATAAGAATGTTAGTCAGATTTCCATCATTGTGAACAAAATACCTGTCAATGTCAAAGGATAAAGGTTAATTTTGGCTCATTGTTTCAGAAGTTTTAGTCTATGGTCAGCAGCTCCATTACTCATGGTAGGGGAAAGCTGCTCAAGTCATGGCCACCGTGAAGCAGAGGAGGGGGTATGGATAGAAGATAAACTCTTCCGGGGCACATTTCCAGAGATCTACTTCCTTCAAAAATGTTCCAATCCCTTAGGGTCCATTGATGTAGTCAAAACACTCATGATCCAACCACTTCTGAAAAGCCCTACCTATGAACACATGAGACTCTGGAGGACATTCCAGATCCAGAATGATAGCAGCAAATATGACTACATTCTAAAAAGTACTTTTTGCCTGGCAAAAAGATATCATAAAAGAGGTCAATAGTTAAATAACAGAATGGGAGAAATCTATGTGGAGTTTATATCTCAAACAAAATGCAAATATCTTTCATACAGAGTTTCTAAAATTTTACAATAAAAATGCTTATAACCCAAGATAAAAGGGAACAAAAGACATAAATAGATATTTTGGAGGAAATATAAATAATAATGAAGATGCCCTAATTTTCTGATAAGTGCATATTAAACCAAAAATGATATTTTAAGCAGAAGAGGAGCTGAAACTTCCTCTTCCAACCATGATAGAGTAACAGGGTCCAGATTTTCCTTATGCCTTAAATCACCAGAAACCCAGACAAAATATATGAAACAATTGTTTTCAGATGTTGATTAAAAAGGCAGCACAAGAACCAGAAGATGAGGGAGTAGAGGAAAACTGCACTCCAAGTCATTCCATGGCTCAGATCAAAGTGGCAGGTGTGTAGCCTCTCAGTAAGGAATGTGAAAGAGGGATTTTACTAAAATT
Source organism: Glaucomys volans (assembly GCA_020662805.1). Taxonomy (NCBI): domain Eukaryota; kingdom Metazoa; phylum Chordata; class Mammalia; order Rodentia; family Sciuridae; genus Glaucomys; species Glaucomys volans. The sequence goes on from JAJEJO010005267.1 coordinate 46,886, forward strand.
CGATATTGGACACTTGAAGTGGCTTAGGGACTCAGAAATTTTGTTACAATAAACAAAGAAGAAAGAATACATTGGAGCTGACCTGGCTGCCACATTGGCACTGAAAGTGGAGGCAACTGCAGCACCTATTCAGCACAGAGGTGGAGAGAGAACACAGAGAAACACAAATTTGGCATGGAAAAACATGAGATCAGAAAAGTTGCCTACACTCGGCTGATCCAGATGCTGCACTGTGCACTGGTGCTTGAAAAGCATTCTAGTATCTTAACTGGCCGTGGAGAGCTGAGGTAGGAGCCTTCATGGAGCCATCACACGCATGCAGCTGTGGTAGCTAGGAGATAGAGAAAACACTACCACAATATCCCAGGCACCTACCTTGCCTAGGGTGTGCCTGGAGGAATGTGAATGAAATAGGTATGGAAAGGAGAGTATCCAGGGGGATTCAAGTTGAAAGGGCATAGGGGAGTCCAACTTCTCCTTTCAGAGGCAGCTCAAATGACCAGCTGAAGTGGGTTGGAAATTTGAGCAGATGGAGTGAATACACTTGGGGACTAAGTCCAGGAAGGCTGTTCCTGGGCAGCGGTAAATGGAGTACTGTCTCCCTAGTTCCAGTTCTAGAGAGAATCCTGAGGTCAGACCCACGTCAGAGATCAGCTACTGCCCAGCCAATGGGTAGGTCAATCTAATCTTTCCAAAGCAGGCACCATGCAGTAAAGCCCCTTAGGTCTGATTAGACCTAAACACCACCTGCTGGAACTCCTCTCACAGAACTCTGCATGAGTGGTACCCTGGGAGTGCACCAACTGGTCTGAATGGAAAAAACTCCAACTGACAGTACTTCCTAATCCATCCCATCTCGTACTGGTGAGAGGGGAAGCTGAGTCTTATATCAAACAGCTTCAATTTTAGGCCACTTAAACTGGCAGCTCAGAGAACAACACTAGAACAGGAAGGGGTTAACAACTCCCACCCCTTGCTCTATCAGTACATAACTCTTATCAGTACATAAGAGGATATGGAAAGAAAAACTGTTGGGCATAGACACTGACCACCAATCCTGGTCAAATATTTTGGCCACCTCAGTGGAGACATTTCCTTCATTCTTCATTAAGAATCTTTTTTTATTGTGTGTGTGTGTGTGAGAGAGACAGAGACAGAGACAGAGAGAGAGACAGAGAGAGACAGAGAGAGAGAGTTTTCCTACACACATGCATGTGAATTCTGGCTGTACTGATTGGTTCAGGGAGATAGATACATATGCTTATTTGCTTCTTTTTCTCTCACTTTTAGTATTTTTAATAATATTTTATAATATAATTTTTTAAAATATTTTTATATGTTTTTCCTTGCCTTGTCTCTTGAGGGTTTGGGTCTTTCAGTGTGTATATTTGGGGTTTGTTTTGTATTATTTTCATTTGTTTATTCTCTTATTTTTCTTTCTCTCCTCTCTTCTCATGCTAATGGCCAAATTCTATTGTTCTCTCTTCCCCTCCCCCATTACATTGCTTCTTCTATTTTTGCCCCTTCTTCTGTATTAAAATCACTTGCTACAACTCTTCTGCATTCTCTCTATTCACTTTTTGAAATTATAAATTCTCTTCTACCTTCCAACATGCTTTCTTTTCTCCTAATTAACTATTTTTATCATCTTTCAGAATTAATTGGCTAATATAACTCCTGCCCCACCATTAATGCTGATGCAGTCATCACTGCTGTAGATGATATAGTTGACACCTGCTGTCTGCATTAAAATCAGATCTAGTTCACGGTTACTGTTTTTACTGTTGACAATTGCTGATCCCACCCTTCCTGGGTTTTGGTGGTAATCAATGTTAAAGTTGTCATAGTAGGAACTAGTTATTTGCATTAATGCTGTGTATTGATTGCAACAGTTGTTACTATTTGTTTTGCTCTATTCTGTGAGGTGCAGGGAACATACAGGGCACTAACAGACTAGGTGCTGGTAACATACAGGGCTCTAGAGACTCTGCTCCTGGCTAAATTCAGCAAAAAGCCAGCACACCTTGCTCCACACATAAATTAACGACAGGTTCTCTTCAGCTGCACTTTAATACAAAGAATAGAAGATACAAAAACCAACACAATTAGACTGTATAATTTTCACCCCATTCAAGTATGGTGACCATTAATATACTAGACAACATAGTGGATGGACACCTGCTATTGAATTCCTTATGGGGTCCATGATTTTTTTTGCTGGTACTGTTGTTAAATGCTGAGACTACCATTACATATAGGTGGCAAATACTGTCATAAAGTGTCAAAGTATACACCAGACATTTATCATAAAGCTATACATCTGCTGCTAACATTAGTGCCACACCTACCCTCCCCTTGAAGAGGGGCCAAAAAGGGATTGGCACACTTCATGATTACAGAGAAGAGATCTTGCAGCTGAGAACTACATCTAAACAAAGTAGCAATGAATCTCACTCCACATACAGTCTATGCCACCTGATCCCTGATATTAATCCAACTCAAAAAATGGAAAAGACAAAAGTCCAAAACCAACAGCAAGGATCCAAAGAGGAACAATCAGAGAGAGAACCTAGGTTCGATGCCTTGGCATCAACTCATATATCAAAAACAGAGAAAAGTCCCAGAACAAATAAGATAATTACATACATAAGGACACATATAAAAAACAGGTAGGGGAATCCACCTCAATCAATGCACAAATCCAAGACTCTGAAAACATGAGAAAACAGGCAAACAAACCTTTCCCCAAAGTCCACAATCCCCCAACAAAAGATCCCACTGATAGTGAGATGAATGAAAGCCCAGAGAAAGATTATTAAAATTGATTATAAAATGTTCAGAGAACCAACAAAAGATCTAAGAAAGGAATTATGAGAGCAGTTGCAGGAGATAAAGACCACTTTAATAAAGAAGCAGAAACAGGGAAAAGAAACCAAGCAAAACTCCTAGAAATGAAAAATACAATCAATCAAATTAATAAGTCAACTGAAAGCATCACTAATAGATTGCATAGAAAATAGAACCTTGACCCTTCAGGCCCTGAAGACAGGCTATGTGATCTTGAGTACACAGAATATAAAAAAGGGAAAAAATTATAAAACATGACCAGGATATACAAGAACTCTGGAACAACTTTAATAGACCAAACCTGAGAATCATAGGGATAGGAGAGAACATGGAGACACAAACTAAAGGCATAAAGAACATCTTCAATAAGATAAAGAAAAATTTTACCATATCAGAAATGAGATAGACATCCACATACAGGAGGCTTACAGGACCCAAATAGACCTATTCAAATGAGAAGCTCTCTAAGACATATCATAATCAAAATGCCTAACATACCAAAAAAGTAAAGAACATTAAAAGCTGCAAGAGGGAAACATGAGTTCACATTTGTAGGGAAACCCGTAAAGCTCACTTCGGATTTCTCAGTTCAGACCCTAAAATCAAGCCTGGAATGAGCTATTCCAGGCCCTAAAACAAACCAACCGCCAGCCAAGGTAACTGTACTCTCTCAAAGCTGAGTTTCAAATTTGAGTGGGAGATAAAACTTTTCACGATAGGAATAAACTAAAATAATTCATGAGCCTCAAGCCAGCACCATAAAGAATACTCAAAGATAAATTGTACACAGAAGAACTATGAAACAATTCCCAAAGTTTCCAAACAAAGGAAGTTCAACAGAAGAATAATCCTCTAAGTGAGAATTAAGACAGGATAAAATATAGCACGCAACAAAACTGGCCAGAAACCACAAATACATATTCATATAATGCTGAATGAAAATGCTCTCGATTCTCCAATTAAAAGACAAAGATTAATAGAATGGATCCAAAAATAAGACCCAACAATATGCTGTTTTTGTACAAGAGACTCATTTTCTTTTAGCAGTTGTGAAGTTTCTGGTCTTATTCCTAGGTCACTGACCTACTTTGTGTTGCCTTTGTGCAGGATGAAAGATAGGGGTTTAGTTTAATTTTGCTGCATATGGATTTCCAGTTTTCCCAGCACCATTTGTTGAAGAGGCTATCTTTCCTCCAATGTATGTTTATGTATGAGATAACTATTTATGTGTTTGTCTTTGTGTCTTCTATTCCATTTCATTGGTCTTCTTGGTGCCAATACCATACTGTTTTTGTTATGATAGCTTTGTGGTATCATTTCAGGTTAAGGATTGTAATGCCTCCTGCTTCACTTTTCTTGCTAGGGAATGCTTTGGCTAATCTGGGTCTTGTATTTTTTAAAATATATTTCATAACTGTAAAGAATGTCATTTGAATTTTGATAGAAATTTCTTTGAATCTTTGTATTGTTTTTGGAAAGTATGGGCATTTTGACAATATTAATTCTGCCTGTCCAAGAACATGGGAGGTCCTTCCAACTTCTAAAATCATCTTCAATTTTTTTCCTTTATGTTCTATAGTTGTCATTGTAGAGGTGATTCACCACTTTTTTAAAATTAATTCCCAAGTTTTTTTTTTTTTTGAGACTACTGTGACAGGGACAGTTTTCCTAATTTTTTTTTCAGCAGATTCATCCTTGAAGTATAGTAATGCAATTGATTTAAGAGTGTTCATCTTGTATCCTGATACTTTGCTAAATTCATTTATGAGTCTTATGAGCTCTAGAAGTTTTCTGGTGGAGGTTGTTTTTTTTTTTTCTTTTGGTTGTTGTTTTGTTTTGTTTTGAGGGGATCTTCTAAATACAGGATCATGTCATCAGCAGAGATAATCTGAGCTCTTCCTTTTCTATTCACATCCATTTAATTTTATTCTTTTCCCTAGTTGCTCTCGCTACAGTTTCAAAAACTATCTTAAATAAGCGTGGTGCAAGTGAGCATCCTTGCCTTATTCCTGTTTTTAGAGGGAATGCTTTCAGTTTTCCTTCATTTAGTATAATGTTGGCCTTGGGTTTGTCATATATAGCCTGTACAATGTTGAGGTAAGTTCCTTTTATCCCTAGTTTTTCTGGTGTTTTAAACATGAATGAGTACTGTATTTTGTCAAATACTTTTTGTGCATCTATTGAGGTGATCGTGTGATTCCTCTCTTTCAGTCTACCTGTGTGGTGAATCACATTTTTTATTTCCATATGTTGTACCAAACTTGCATCCTTGGAATGAAACCCACATGATCGTGGTGCACTATCTTTTTAATGTATTTTTTGCATGCAGTTGACCAATATTTTATTAAGAATTTTTGAACCTATATTCATCAAGTATATTAGTCTGAAGTTTTATTTCCTTGATATGTTTTTGTCTGATTTGGGGATCGGGTGATACTGGCTTTGTAGAATGAATTTGGAAGAGTTCTTTCCTATTTTATGGAATAATTATAGGAGGATTGGTATTAGTTCATTAAAGGTCTGGTAGAACTCAACTGAGAATCCATCCAATTCTGGACTTTTCTTCATTGGTAAGCTTTTGATGGCATCTTCAATTTCATTACTTGAAATTGATCTGTTTAACTTTTCTATATCCTCCTGGTTCAATTTGGATAGGTCATATGTCTCTAGAAATTCATTGATGTCATCAAGATTTTCTAGCTTATTGGAGTATACATTTTATAGTTTCTGATAATGCTCTATTTCAGTAGCATTTGTAGTGTTATTTCCTTTATCATCATAGATTTTAAAACTTGAGTTTTTCCCTCTTTTGGTTAGTTGACTAATGGTTTATCAATTTTGTTTGTTCTTTCAAAGAACCAACTTTTTGATTTGTTGATTTTTAATTGTTTTTGTAATCTCAGTTTCATTTATTTCAGCTCTGATTTTAATTATTTCCTGTCTTCTACTGATTTTGGTGTTGGTTTGTTCTGTTTCTAGAACCTTGAGATGTATTGTTATATTTTTTATTTGGTATCTTTCTATTATTTTAATGTATGAGCTCAACTCTATAAACTTTTCTCTTACAACTGCTTTCATATGCTCGCAATGGTTTTCTTATGGTGTATCAATATTCTCATTTACTTCTAAGAATTTTTTATTTCTCCCCTGATTTCTTCTGCTATTCATTCATCATTCAAAAGTGTATTGTTTAACCGCTGAGTATTAGAGTAACTTGTGGTTTTTACCTTATCATTGATTTATAATTTCATTCCATTATGATCTGAAAGAATGCAAGGTATTATCTCCATTTTTTGTATTTGCTAAGATTTGCTTTATGACCTAAGAGATGGTCCATTTTAGCAAATGTTGCATATGCTGCTGAGAAGAAAGTTATTTCAATTATTGGTGGATAAAATATCCCATAGATGTTGTTAGGCATATATTATTAATTGTATTTTTTAGTTCTGCAGAATCTTTACTTAGGTTTTATTTGGATGATCTGTCCAGTGATGAGAGAGGCATATTACAGTCACCCAGTATTATCGTATTGTGGTCTAGTTGATTCTTAATATTCAGAATTGAATATTAATTGAATATTGTTTTATTTTGGGTTTTGTTTTTTGGGTTTTGTTTGTTTGTTTTGATGTACTTAGATGCTCTATTGTTTGGGATGTAAATATTTATGATCATCTTATTGATGTATGAATCCCTTAAGCAATAAGCAATGACCTTCTTTCTCTTTCCTGATTAATCTTGGCTTAAAGTCCTCTTTATCCAACATGAGAATAGTAACCTCTCTCTGTTTATAAATCCCATATGAATGGTGTTTTTTTTCCAGCCTTTCCTTTTTAGTCTGTGAATGTCTTTACCTGGTAAGTCATTTGAAGACAGTCACTGAAGATATTGTTGGGTCTTTTTTAAATCCAGTCTGCCAACCTATATCTTTTGGTTGAAGAGTTTAGACCATTTACATTCAGTAGTATGCTTGACAGATGATTTTTACTTCCCACCAGATTTGATTTTCCTTTAATTGACTATTCTTCTAGTGTAATTCCTCCCTAAACAGCTTTTTTTCATTTTTTATTTATTTTTATTTGTTCTATTTTGTTTTATATGACAGTAAAATGCATTTATACATTTTGATAGATCATATAAATGGAGTGTAAGTTCTCATTTTTCTAATTATACATATTGCAGGATCACATAGGTCATGCAGTCACACATGTACATGAGGTAAAAATGTCAGTTTCACCCCACTATCATTCCTTCCCCCATACTCCTTCTCCTCCCTTCACTCCCCTCTACCTAATATACCTATACTGGTTTTCATTTTTATTTTTCATTTCTTCTTTGTAAAATATTTTATTGAGTATGTTTTGTAGTGCTAGCTTTCTAGTTATGAATTCCTTGGTTTCTGTTTATCTTAACAGGTTTTTATTTCCTCTTCAATTCTGAAGCTTAATTTTTCTGGGTGTAGTATGCTTGGTTGGCATCCATTCTCCTACCCATCCATTTTCAGAGGTGGGTATACATTATTCCAAGCCCTTCTGGCTTTTAGGCATCTGGGCTGAGAAATCAGTTGAAATTCAGATTGGTTTGCCTCTAAATGTGACCAGTCATTCTTCTCTTGCAGGTTTTAAAATTCTATCCTTATTCTGTAGGTTAGGCATTTTCATTATAATGTTTCTTGGAGTATATATATTGTCATTTTGTATCTCTGAAGTCCTATATGTCTCTTGTAGTTGAATTTTCATCCCATTCTTAAGATTTGAAAATTTTCCTGATGTTATTACTTTGAAAAATATTGTGCATTTCAAGCTTGCAATTCATGACCTTAATCTATCCCAATGAATTTTAAATTTGGTCTTTTAGTGGTTTTTTTTATTTGCTTATTGATTCATTGAACACAAATGAAGTACAGCTATTGTTTCTCTGGTTGCACACAAAGTAGAGTCACACCATCTGTGTGTTCATGCATGTACACAGGGCAATAATGTCTGTCACACATTCTGTTATTATTCTTACCCCCCCACCCCAACCCCACCCCTCCTTTCCCTCTATGCTATCTATCCTTCCTCCATTCTTGCCACCCTTCCCCCCCTCCCGCATTATGCATCATCATTCACTTATCAGAGAGACCATTCGGCCTTTGGATTTGGGGGACTGACTGATCTCACTAGGCATAACAGTCTCCAACGTCATCCATTTACCTACAAATGCCATAATTTCATTCTTCTTTATGGCTGAATAATATTCCATTGTGTATATATACCACAGTTTTTTTATCCATTCATCTATTGAAGGGCATCTAGGATGGTTCCACAATCTAGCTATTGTGAATTGAGCAGCTATGAACATTGATGTGGCTGCATCACTGTAGCAATCTGATTTTAAGTCCTTTGGGTATAGGCCAAGGAGTGGGATAGCAGGGTCAAATGGTGGATCCATTCCAAGTTTTCTAAGGAATCTCCACACTGCTTTCCAGAGTGGCTGCACCAACTTGCACTCCCACCAGCAATGTATGAGTGTACCCTTTTCCCCACATCCTCGCCAACACCTGTTGTTGCCTGTGTTCTTGATAAAAGACATTCTAATTGGGGTAAGATGAAATCTTAAGGTGGTTTTGATTTGCATTTCTCTTATAACGAGTGATGTTGAACATTTTTTCATAAATCTGTTGATTGCTTGTAGATCTTCCTCTGTAAAGTGTCTGTTCATTTCCTTGGCCCATTTATTGATTGGGTTATTGGTGTTCGTGGTGTAAAGATTTTTGAGTACTTGGTAGATTCTGGAGATTAGTGCTCTGTCCGAAGTGTGTGTGGCAAAGATTTTCTCCCACTCTGAAGGCTCTCTCTTCACATTGCTGATTGTTTCCTTTGCTGAGAAGAAGCTTTTTAGTTTGACTCTATCCCAATCATTGATTCGTGCTTTTATTTCTTGCGCTTTGGGAGTCATGTTAAGGAAATCTGGTCCTAGGCCAACATGATGAAGATTTGGACCTATTTTCTCTTCTATTAGGTGCAGAGTCTCTGGTCTGATTTCTAGGTCCTTGATCCACTTTGAGTTGAGTTTTGTACAGGGTGAGAGATATGGGTTTAGTTTCATTTTGCTGCATATGGATTTCTAGTTTTCACAGCACCATTTGTTGAAGAGGCTGTCTTTTCTCCATTGTATGTTTTTGGCTCCTTTGTCAAGTATGAGATACCTGTATTTATGTGGGTTTGTCTCTGTGTCCTCTATTCTGTACCATTGATCTACTTGTCTGTTTTGATGCCAGTACCATGCTGTTTTTGTTACTATTGCTCTGTAGTATAGTTGAAGATCTGGTATTGTGATACCCCCTGCTTCGCTCTTCCTGCTAAGGATTGCTTTAGCTATTCTAGGTCTCTTATTGCTCCAAATGAATTTCATGATTGCTTGCTCTATTTCTATGAGGTCCATCATTGGGATTTTAATTGGAATTGCATTAAATTTGTACAACACTTTTGGAAGTATGGCCATTTTGACAATATTAATTCTGCCTATCCAAGAACATGGGAGATTTTTCCATCTTCTCAGATTCTCTTTAAATTCTTTCTTTAGTGTTCTGTAGTTCTCATTGTAGAGGTCTTTCACTTCTTTTGTTAGATTGATTCCCAAGTATTTTATTTTATTTGAAGTTATTGTGAATGGGGTAGTTTTCCTAATTTCTCTCTCAGAGGATGCATCACTTATGAATAAAAATGCATTAGTTTTATGAGCATTAATTTTATATCCTGCTACTTTACTGAATTCATTTATGAGTTCCAGAAGTTTTCTGGTGGAATTCTTAGGATCTTCTAAATAGAGAATCATGTCATCAGCAAATAGGGAGAGTTTGATCTCTTCTTTTCCTATTCGTATTCCTCTAATTTCTTTGGTCTGTCTAATTGCTCTGGCTAGAGTTTCAAGAACAATGTTGAATAGTGGCGAAAGAGGGCATCCCTGCCTTGTTCCAGTTCTCAGGGGGAATGCTTTCAATTTTTCTCCATTTAGAATGATGTTAGCTGTGGGCTTAGCATAAATAGCCTTTACAATGTTAAGGAATGTCCCTACTATCCCTATTTTTTCTAGTGTTTTGAGCATGAAGCGGTACTGTATTTTATCAAATGCTTTCTCTGCATCTATTGAAACAATCATGTGGTTCTTGACTTTAAGTCTGTTGATGTTATGAATTACATTTATTGATTTCCGGATGTTGAACCAACCTTGCATCCCTGGGATGAAACCCACTTGATCATGGTGCACTATCTTTTTAATATGCTTTTGTATGCAATTTGCTAAAATTTTGTGAAGAATTTTTGCATCTATGTTCATTAGAGATATGGGTCCGAAATTTTCTTTCCTCGATGTGTCCTTCTCTGGTTTTGGTATCAGGGTGAAATTAGCTTCATAGAATGAGTTTGGAAGGGTTTCCTCCTCCTCTATTTCATGAAATATTTTGAGGAGTATTGGAATGAGCTCTTCTTTGAAGGTCTTGTAGAACTCAGCTGTGAATCCATCTGGTCCTGGACTTTTCTTTGTTGGTAGGCTTTTGATGACTTCCTCTATTTCATTGCTTGAAATTGATCTATTTAAGTTGTGTATGTCCTCCAGATTCAGTTTGGGTGGCTCATATGCCTTTAGGAACCTGTTGATGTTCCAGGTTTTCTATTTTGTTGGAGTATAAATTTTCAAAGTAGCTTCTTATTATGTTTTGAGTTTCAATTGTGTCTGTTGTAATATTTCCATTTCCATCACAAATTTTAGTAATTTGGAGTTTCTCTCTCCTTCTCTTCGTTAGTGTGGCTAAGGGTTTATCAATTTTGTTTATTTTTTCAAAGAACCAACTTTTTGTTTTGTCAATTTTTTGAATTGTTTCTTTTGTTTCAATTTCGTTGATTTCAGCTCTGATTTTGATTATTTCCTGTCTTCTACTTCTTTTGGTGATGATCTGTTCCTTTTTTTCTAGGGCTTTGAGCTGTAATGTGAGGTCATTGATTTGTTGACTTTTCATTCTTTTATTGAATGCACTCCATGCAATCAATTTTCCTCTTAGCATTGCTTTCATAGTGTCCCAGAGATTTTGATATGTTGTGTCTTTGTTCTCGTTGACCTCTAAGAATCTTTTAATTTCCCCCTTAATGTCTTCTGTTATCCATGCATCATTCAATAGCATATTATTTAATCTCCAGGTCTTGGAGTAGTTTCTGTTTTTAACTTTATCATTGATATCTAATTTCATTCCATTATGATCTGACAGCATACAAGGTAGTATCTCTATGTTTTTGTATTTGCTAAGAGTAGCTTTGTGGCATACCATATGGTCTATTTTAGAGAAGGAGCCATGAGCTGCTGAGAAGAAAGCATATTCTCTTTTTGATGGATGGAATATTCTATATATGTCTGTTAAGTCTAAATTAGCGATTGTGTCATTGAGTCCTATGGTTTCTTTGTTCAATTTTTGCTTGGAAGATCTGTCCAACAGTGAGAGAGGAGTGTTAAAGTCTCCCAGTATTATTGTGTTTTGGTCTATTTGGCTCCTGAAGTTGAGAAGGATCTGATTGACGTACATGGATGCACCACTGTTTGGTGCACAAATATTTATGATTGTTATGTCTTGCTGATTTGTGCTTCCTTTAAGCAGTATGAAATGTCCTTCTTTATCCCTTCTGACTAACTTTGGCTTGAAGTCTGCTTTCTCTGAAATGAGGATGGAAACCCCTGCTCTTTTACTAAGTCCATGTGCATGGTATGTTTTTTCCCAACCTTTCACCTTTAGTCTGTGGGCATGTTTTTCTATGAGATGAGTCTCTTGAAGGCAGCATATTGTTGGGTCTTTCTTTTTAATCCAATCTGCCAGTCTATGTCTTTTGATTGATGAGTTTAGGCCATTTACATTCAGGGTTATTATTGAGATATGACTTGTATTTCCTGTTGTTTTAGCTTTTTGGGGGTTTTTAGCTTAACTTTGTTTCTCCTTTGATTGACTCTTTCTTTAGGGTAATTCCTCCCCATGATGACTGAGATTGTTATTTTTCGTTTCCTCCTCTTCAAATATTTTGTTGAGAATGTTCTGTAGGGCAGGCTTTCTATTTGTGAATTCTTTAAGCTTTTGTTTATCATGGAAGGATTTCATTTTGTCATCAAATCTGAAGGTAAGTTTTGCTGGGTATAAGATTCTTGGTTGGCATCCGTTTTCTTTCAGAGCTTGAAATATATTGTTCCAGCCCCTTCTTGCTTTTAGGGTTTGGGCTCAGAAATCTGCTGATATCCATATTGGTTTCCCCCTGTAGGTAATCTGAAGTTTTTCTCTTGCAGCCTTTAAAATTCTATCTTTGTTTTGTATGTTAGGTATTTTCATTATAATGTGACTTGGTGTGGATCTGTTGTAATTCTGTGCATTTGGTGTCCTGTAAGCCTCTTGCAATTGATTTTCCATCTCATTCATCATATTTGGGAAATTTTCTGATATTATTTCATTGAACAGATTATTCATACCCTTGGTTTGTATCTCTGTGCCTTCCTCAATCCCAATAACTCTTAAATTTGGTCTTTTCATGATGTCCCATATTTCTTGGAGGGTTCGTTCATGATTCCTAACCATCTTCTCTGTTTGTTCGACTTTGTTTTCAAGATTAAATATTTTGTCTTCATTGTCTGAGGTTCTGTCTTCCAAGTGATCTATTCTGTTAATTATGCTTTCTTTTGAGTTTTTAACTTGGTTTATTGTTTCCTTCATTTCCTTGTTTCCTTCAAGGATTTCTGTTTGTTTGTTTGTTTGTTTGTTTTTTCAGAACTTCTATCTCTCTATTGAAATGATTTTTTGCTTCCTGCAATTGCTCTATTAGCTGATTATTCATAGCCTGAATTTTCTCTCTTGTCACATCATTTTCTTCTCAGATCATTTTAATTATGAACATTCTGAACTCCCTTTCTGTCATTCTTTCTACCGTGCTGTCTTTGGGTTCTCTTGATATATCATCTAGGTTTGTTTGGGACACTTTCTTCCTGTGTTTTCTCATGTTGCTCATGTATCTTCCTCTCTAGTAGTGCAAATCAGAGAGATTGCAATTTCCCTGTGAAGACTTAAAGTGTGCCTGCAGATTTCCAGTAACTCACCTGATGTTTGAGCAATGCTTGATCAAGTGATGACCCAAGAAAGGTGCTGTCCCACTACCTCCAGGTTGGGAATGATCAATGCTTCTGGGCAGAGGCAGCCTGGTGTTGATAGACAATCAGATACAGCAAGGTGCTAGACCCCAGGCCAGGATGTGGACCTGGGCACTAGACCAAGTTGGGGTGGGGGCACAGAACTGTGCTCAGTGATGGAGACACTGGGCTTGAGAGCCCAGGCAGGCCTGAATTCCTCGCTGGGGGCTGAGGTGGTGGCAGGTGGTTGCTCTCTCCTGGGGACGCTATAAAATGGAGCCAAAGGCCCTAAGCTCCCCACTGGAGCTGGCAACTCCAGCCGCTCCAGGCCAGACCTCCCCAGGAGACATCGCGCAGTGGTGCGGAAGACCAGAGCTCAGCTCTGAGGACTCAGGCAGCCGCAGATGGTCACTCTCTGCCAGGAAAGCTGCAAAATGGCACCGAAGGGTCCAAACTCCCCGATAGAGCCATCGACTCCAGCTGCTCCAGGCCAGACCTCCCCAGGAGATGCCGTGCAGTGGCCTGGTCTTTTTATATTATCCCATATTTCTTGAATATTCTGTTCATGACTGCTTAACATCTTTTCTTTATGGCTAACCTTATTTTCAAGTTTATAAACTTTGTCTTCAAGACCTGATAATATATCTTTAGAGTGGTCTATACTGTTGATGTTTTCCATTAAATTTTTAATTTGGTTTATTGAGTCTTTAATTTCCATTCAGTTCCTTTTCAGAATCTCTATCTGAGTGATCTTTTACTTCCTGTATTTTCTCTGATTTCTCTCCTTACATCTTCTTTTAACTCAAAGAACATTTTAACTATAACTTTCTAAATTCCCTCTTTGACATTTCCTCCACTGTGGTGTTGATGAAGTCAGTTGTTGAAGCATTATGGGATGTTTAGAATAGTTTGTTCCCTTGCTTTTTTTATATTGTGTTTATGTCTTCTCATCTATTAGTATAGTTATCTTTTCTTTAAGGACTACTATGTGAGCTTCTTTTCCTTAAAAACCCTGGGTTGAGTGAATATCCAGACCATAGTATATTAAGTAAATGTATGTCCTCTGCTGATCCCAATATCAGAACCACTTTAAGAGATGCCACTGAATCCTATTTACTATAATCACTTAAGAGCAAAGCCTTGTTCTAGTCAACCTTCTAATAAACAAAACTTGCTGCTATTGTTCTCCGTGGTTCCTCAAATCTGGGTATAAACTTTTAATGAAGTTCTGAAGTGAGGCAGAAATTAGTTGTTAAATTTAGTAAACTTATTATAACCTTACATGAGGGCCAAGTGGCAGGGGCGGGGGCAGCAGAAATTGGGCAAAGAGGAGGGAAAAGTAGAGAAAGGAAGAAAATAAAAGATACAAAAGAATAATTCACACCAAGATAGAAAGGATAAATTGATGAATAGTGGGTATTTGAGGTAGTAGTGGATAATGCAAGAAGATGAATACAGAGTAAGAGGAGTAAGTATAAACTAGAGCTAGGAAAACAAAGCATAGGAAAATTGATTCCAACTAATGCTCTAAACCATTAGATGAAACAATTCAAATGGGTTGAAAGTACAAAGACGGCTACTGGGGTAACAATTATCATTCAAGTTAAAAAGAGATATGATCAAAATTGACATTAAAGTTATTTGTAGTAAACCATGTCAAGGTAAAGAAATTATTGTTAAATCTTGATTTGGACATCATTGAGATTTGGATATTCAGCAACATTTATTAGTATTCAATGTGTATCTTTCCAGAGATGCAGGGGCAAAGTGCCAATTCCCTGGTTGCTATGAACTTCCTACCAGCAGCTGACATTTTTCCAACTGAAGCCTACAGCTGACTGCTCAGAGGGTGTAATGATGTGGCTTAGTTGTTTCCATTGTGTGCTGGAGTTCACAATGCAGGCTCTGGAATGTCCCTATAATTGCTGTAGGTCCACGTATCTGGCCCCCTCTACAGGATCCTTTTCCTAGTGGTGAAGATCCCGCTGAGTGTCTATGAGCACAGGGACTCTGGCCGTGGGTTTTCTGTGGGTGTTCAGTGGTGCAGAAGATTTCCTCTAGCAAAGCCACTCTCAGAGATACTGTAGTGAAGGGACTCAAATAGTTCACCTTGACTCTAGTTTTCACTGCCCCAGGTGATAAATAGCAAGCATTGAATCCCTTTGTTTACTTGTTTGGATGGAAGGTCCCACAAGTGTTCAAACAATTCCCTTTCAATTGCCAATTGTGATCATGGGTCAGGATGGGTGCCTGCTAAACCTAGGAGCAGCCACTTCCTATTGCCTAGACTCTGGTAATTTTCTATGTTAACTGAATTCCCTCTTTGTGGATGCCATCAGCTTGAGATTCCTGGGGTATTAGGGAACTTATCCTAGCATACTTCTCTCTGAGGATGCCACCTTCTGAGAACTAGGTCTCCATATCACCTGATATTTAGGCAGCTTCCCTTTGGTATATGCTGTCATCCCAGGGATAGTCCCTAGTCTTCCCATGATACCTTCCCCAAGTGTCAGTGGTCAAAGCCTGATAAATCCACTTGCCTCTGTTTGGGGCCAAGGCTGAATCATTGCTGTTCCTGTCGGAGTCAAGTAGATGCTGCACAGAGCTTTCTGCTCATGCCTAGGTCATGGAGGCTGAGCAGGGTTAGACCCACTTTCTACCAGTGGTCCCCACCAGCCCTTCCCCTTGTTTGTGGTGAGGGGGAAGGGGAGGGGCTTTCAGTGATTTTTGAGAAGTAGTAGTCCTTCTAGAAGTTCTTTCTGGCCAGGTTCTTAAAAGAACTCACTGTACAGTATTTACCTTTGGTTTAATTTGCTGCTATCTGGGCATGGGAAGATGCCATATTGATTTAAGTGGGTGACTAGTTGGTTAAGGGCTCCACAAGATGATTGTTGATGTCTGGCTCTGTTTCCTTCCCACAATTTGGTTTTAAGCTATTCAATCTGGTTTAAGAACCCTACTCTTAGAGTCATGCTTTAAATTTTGTCTGTCTTTCCAAAGACATGTTTTTAAGTGGGTGAGCTTAAGAAATTTTCTTCTTTCTCTCTTTTTCTCTCTGTTGCCCAACCACCCTTGTCATACCCTGAATTGGGTTCTGGGTTAGAGGACTCTAAGATTACTTTCTACTCTGATAACCAATTTTCAAGGCTCTCCAGCTTTCAGACTTTGTAACATTGAGTATGAAAGCACTTATTTTGTCCTTTACTTCTCCATTCTGCTTTTTCTTTGCTGCCTCCATTCTGTGTTGTTAGCTCATATACACCATCTGAGTTCCCCACAAAAGCAGTTGTAGGAGGAAAATTTATATCACTGAATGCCTACATTAAAAAATTAGAGTGCTCTCAAATAAATAAGCTTATGCTGTAATTCATAGCCTTAGAGAAAGGAAAAAAAAAAACTAACTCCCAAACCAGTAGAAGACCAGAAATAATTAAGATCATAGCTGAAAGTAATGAACTTGAGAAT
The DNA here is from genome assembly GCA_020662805.1 of Glaucomys volans. NCBI lineage: Eukaryota > Metazoa > Chordata > Mammalia > Rodentia > Sciuridae > Glaucomys > Glaucomys volans. Next base: position 63,329 of record JAJEJO010005267.1, read on the forward strand.
AAGAAAAAAATGCACGGGATCAATGCAATAAAAAAAATGGTTCTTTGAAGAGATAAGTAAGATTGACAAACCCTTAGCCAAACTAACCAAAAGAAAGAGTGAAAAGAAGCAAATCAACAAGATCAGAGATGAAAAAGGAGGTATCCCCACAGACCCCTCTGAAATCCATAATATTATCAGAACCTATACTGAAAATTTATACTCCAATAAACTGGAAAATCTAGAAGACATTGACAAATTTCTATACACATATGACCTGCCCAGATGGAATCAGGAAGATAAAGAAAACCTGAACAGTCTAATATGAAATAATGAAATTGAAACAGCAATTAAAAACTTCCCAAAAAAGAAAAACCCCTGACTAGATGGAGTCTCAGTCAAGTTCTTTGAGACCTTTACAGAAGAACTAACACCAGTCTTTCTCAAACTATTCTGTGAAATGGAAGGAGAGGGAACATTCCCAAAGACATTTTATGAAACCAGTACAACCCTGATACCAAAAACAGACAAAGACACAGCAAGGGAAGAAAACTATATACCAACATACCTGAACACAGATACAAAAGTCCTTAATAAAATATTAGCAAACCACATTCAAAAACACATCAAAAAGATAAATACCATGATCAAGAGGTTTTCATTCCAGGGATGCAAATATGGTTCAACATACACAAATCAATAAATGTAATTCATCAGTTAAACAGAATTAAAGACAAGAATCACATGGTCATCTCCATAGATGCAAAAAGGCCTTTGATAAACTTCAACACCCGTTCTTGTTAAAAATGCAGGAGAAGCTAGGGACCAGAGGAACTTACCCCAACATTGTAAAGGCCATTTATATCAAACACAAAGCCAACATCAGATTGAATGAAGAGAAACTAAAATCATTTTCTTTAAGATAAGGAAAAGACCAGGCTGTCCACTCTCACCACTCCTATTCAATATGGTCCTCAAACATTAGCCAGAGTGATCAGGCAAGACAAGGAAATCAACAGGATACACAGAGAAAGGGAAAAAGTCAAATTCTTTCTGCTTGCCAAAGATATTATTCTATATCTAGGTGACCCAAAAAGCTCCACCAGAAGACTCTACCCTCACCAAAGTAGCAGGATACAAGATCAATACCCATAAATCAAGAGTTTTTCTATATCCAACAGTCATTCAGCTGAGGAAGAAATTAGGAATATGGTCTGATCACAATAACCTCAAAATATTGAATTCATGAAAATTAATCTAACCAAGATGGTAAAAGAGCTCTACAATAAAAATTATAGAACAATGAAGAAAGAAATGAAAGAAGAGAAGACCTTAGAAGATGGAAAGACATCGCATGTTCTTGGATAGGCGGAATCTATATTGTCAAAATGGCCATACTACCAAAAGCAGTATACAGATTCAGTACAATTCCCATCAACTACCAATCACATTCTTCACAGAGAAAACAATTCTTAAATTCATTTGGAAGAATAAGGGGCCCAGAATAGCCAAAGGAATACTAGGCAAGAAAAACAAAGCACTAGGTATCACAATACCTGATCTGAAATTATACTATAGAGTTGTAGTAACAGAAACAGCATGGTGTTGGCATCAAAATAGACATGAAGACCGATGGAACAGACTAGAAGGCACTGAGACAAATCCACATACCTATAACCATCTGATATTTGGTAAAGATGCCAAAAATACATCTTGGATAAAAGACAGCCTTTTTAACAAATGGTGCTAGGAAAACTGGATGGTTATATGTAGAAAAATGAAATTAGACTCCTCTCCCTCACCTGCACAAAACTCAAATTGAATTGGACGAAAGACTTCAGAATTAGACCAGAAAATTTACAATTGCTTGAAGAAAACATAGGATCAACACTCCATCATATAGGTGCTGGCACCCACTTCCTTAACAACACCCCCAAAGCATAGAAATGAAATAAAGAATCAGTAAGTGGGATGCCATCGAACTAAAAGTCTTCTGCACAGCAAAGGAAACTAAAGAGTGTGAAGACAGAGCCTTCAGAGGAGAAATGGGAGAAATGGGAGAAAATCTTGGCCAGTTACTCCTCTGACAGGGGATTAGCATCCAGAATATATGAAGAACTTAAAAACACCACCAAAAAACAGAACAAGACAATGACAACAAAAAAAAAAAAACCTGCAAATAACCCAATCAATAAATGGAAAATATAGCTAAACAAACTTCTCAAAAGAAGAAACACAAAAAGCCAACGAACACATGAAAAAATGTTCAACATCTCTAGGAATCAGGGAAATATAAATAAAAACTATACTAAGACTTTATCTTACTCCAGTCAAAATGGCAATGATCAAGAATACAAGCAACACTAAATGCTGGGGAGGTTGTGGAGGAAAAGGTATACTTGTACATTGTTGGTGGGATTGCAAACCATTCTGGAAAGCAGTATGGAGATTGCTCAAAAAACTAGTGTGGAAACTACTATATGACCCAGCTATCCCACTCCTTGGTATTTTTCCAAACAATCTAAAATTGGCATCCTAGAGCAATACAGTCACTTTAATATTTATAGCAGCACAATTCACAATAGCTAACGTGGAATCATCCAGATGTCTATCAATAGATGAATGGATTAAGAAATTGTGGCATATATATACAATGGAGTTCTACACAGCCATAAAAAAGAATGAAATTATGGCACTTGCCAGTATATGGATGGAAATTGTGATTATTGTGCTAAGTGAAATTAGTCAAACTCAGAAACTCAAAGGTCAAATGTCTTCTCTCATATGTGGAAGCTACAGTAAAATAAAGGAGAACAGGCAGGTAGAATAGGATAACATAAAGAAAAAGGCAAGACTGGTAATGTAGAAGAAGGAAATCAAGAGGCAGAGTGAAGGGATAGATAAGGAGAGGCAATACAGAATGAATTCTTTTAAAAGCGTGATATATGCATATTTAAATATACCACAGGGAAATTTACATTATTACATAAGTAGAAAGAAACAATCAAATAGAAATGAATAGATGAGCAAAGGAAGCCTAGTAGAGCAGAGGAAAGAGCATAGGAGAAGGGAGGGAGAATGCGAGGAAAAAGAGGGAAGGAAAAAAGAGGATTGTGAACCAAAATTGAATTCCATGTATGTATGAATTTGTTGGGATGAACCCAACTACTATGTATGACTATAAAGCTCTAACAAAAATTTTAAAAGAAAAGAATTATGTTGAAACTAGCTGAGTACACTGGCGCACACCTATAATCTGAATTACTTGGAAGGTTGAGGCAGGAGGATTGCAAGTTCAATACCATCCAGGGCAACTTAGTGAGATTCTGTCTCAAAATAAAAGTAAAAAGAGCTGGGGATGTAACTCAGTTGTAGAGCACTCCCAGTAATATGCACATACACATTCACACACACACATACACAAAGTACTAGGTCCTGATTTTCACACAAAACTTAATCTGGTTAGTTTGTGAAAATGTTTCAAGGGAAGAGGGTGAAGGATCACAGTGGAGACTGGTTTTGCTCAGATTTTCTTTAAGTCAAGAGGGTCTCCTTCTTTCACCTCCAAGACTAAAGACTGTAGCCCCCTGATTTGCATAGGTCTTACAATCTATCAAAGGCATGAATGCAGAATGAGTCCTACCACTACTTTTTGTGAAAGTGCACAACATAATTATCCATCATAAGCAAACCATTAAAGAAAAGGAATTTTTAGTATGAAATATATGTAAAAAAACAAGGAGAATCTGTGGCCTTTTTGTATAAGCCTCCTCCAATTGACCACCTCTCTTTCCCCATCAATGTGGTTGATGTAGAAATCATGCAAAGGTGGGCCCAGATAAGGGTTAGCAACCATGATGCACAGAGGCTGACTCAACAGTGAGCAGGTGACAAGAAAACATGTACTGTAGCTGTGTGTTACTCTTAGTGAAAGGCAAAGAGAGATGGTCAGTGTCCCCACTAGCTTGAACTTACAGTTATGCTTAGAGCAAGTATGCTCTAGACTGCAGGAATGTACAACAGAGAGTGGAAAGAACCTGTCCTCCACACATTTCTAGGAGACCAGGAGACGCCATAGATGCTCACTGGAGATAGAAACGTCCACAGGATAAATTACATATTAATTAAACATGGCCTGAGTTTTGTACACAATCCCCTACTCACCACACCTGCTTTGGCAGCAGTCAGAAGCAAACATAAAAGATTTTAATATGCTATCTACTTTTAACAACCTAAATCTAAAGAAAATGCTGCCTCTCGCCCATGTCATCAGGCTAAGTGGAGAAATAAACTTCTACTTCCTGCTTAGCAGTAGCAAGGTGTTAGTCCCTCATGGGCGATATCAGCAAAAAGCATGTGGAGGCTGAGCTTTGCCCCATGCCTGGAGGTAGTAGGTGGAAATCCAATGCCCCCACAGGGGTCAAGAAAAAATCGAAACTTCCTCCCTCACCCATAAGCAACAAAGTTGAACAAAGCAATACATATTGGTGCTCCACTTTCCCTGCCAGTGCCAAGTAGGGAGCTGAACTGGGGTACTCTGCTGTCCATTCCACACTAGGACCAGCAAGGTCAACTGGAGAGCTAATCATGCACTTCCACATAGGTTATTAGCATACTGAGAAATATTTTCTTTATCTTTTTCTTACAGTTAATATATGTTGTAACAAAATCATAAATAATTCACATCTTCCAAAAAAAGTTTGTAGATTTAAAACTTCAGTAAATGTGTCACAATTTTATTTTATTTTAAGAGATTCGAAGACTTTCTGATTCACCTCATCTTCCAAGGGAATAAATTCCTCTCAGGTAGGAAGAATTTACTCCTGAAAAAATTCTTCTTCTTACTAAAAGAGGATTTAAAGTTTCCCAAAATCAAAAAAAAATGGCAAATGTTTAAAGAGATATAAATACTAATTACATGGATTTGTATCACTGAATACATTGAGCAAGGGCTTATAATGTCAAAAGAATGGAGTCACAAAATTCTTTAGCTCAGGGGAAAGGTGAGGCATGGGATCACAGTGACCAAGGTCATTATAACCTTGCATAGCAGATTTCTACAGACATCCAGATGCCATAAAGATAATAAACAACCCTAATAAAATCATTTCCTGCTTTTGGCAATTCTTACTTGAAATGTATAGCATAAGTGACAAATGATCAATTCATGTCCTGTGCCATTCTTGTAGATCAATGCAATTGTACAACCAGTTTTTTGTAGTTTTCTTGCCCATTTTATTTTTTAATATATTAAAATGTAGATCCTTTGGATTGCATTTTGGTAAAAGTTTATTTTAGGCAACTAGAATCCATATTTACCTTGGGTGGCAAGACACTTTGTGGCTCAAATAAACTCTTCTCACACTTTGCATCAACTTGCCATTTAGGGTTACATTTTTGGTTACCATGAATGGACCCCAAAGTGACTATCCTTGAGTCCCTAATAGCTCAATTTAAAAAGAAAAAGAATTATATTTCTTTGCATAAAAATATAGTACTTCAAATATTCAAGATTTTTTGGTCTGCTTTTTTTTTTTTTTTCTTGTTTTACTCTTTTGTTTTTCTCCTTACAGGAGAAAATTATATTTTACCCTTATATTAGTTTTCCAGGTCTGCCATAACAAAATACCACAAACAGGGTAACTTAAAAGTCAGAAACTTATTTCTTCACAGCTCTGAAGACTGGAAGTTCCCAGTCAAGGTGTCAGCAGTTTAGTTACTTTCTGAGGTTTTGCTGCTTGGCTTCAAAATGTCTGTTCTTTCCCTGTGTCCTCACCAGGTTTTTCCTTTGTGTATGTGCATTCTTGGTGCCTATGCATCCGAATTTCCTCTTCTTATAAGGATACCAGTCAGGTCAGATTAGGATGCACCCAAAAGTTTCACTTAAATTAATCACATTAAATACCTACTACGTAAGTACTATCAAAGGATAAAGTATTAGGGGATGAGCGTCAACACATGATTTTGCAGGAACATGAGTAAGCCCATAACAAGGTAAAGATAATGTGGAATTTCACTGAAATATCAGAGTCAAAACTTGATGGACATGATATCATGTTTTGCATTTCTGAGAGTAAGAGGTTGTCAAGCATACATCAGCCTGAAGTCATGTGCTGCTTAGAATTTCTGTTATACTTAATAAAGATATTATTTTTAACATTTGTAGATATTCGTGTTACAGAAGTTTCAATAATTTATCCTTCCTTCAACTATATGGCTTTAATATGTAAGGCATTTTTTTCAAATGTCTCCGAAATGATGACCCAAGTTCAGCAAATTGTAGATATTTTGTGTTCTCAAGTATTATCTCACAATGAATAAATGGATGGATGAAGAAACAAACTGTGACTATTCTACTAGTAAGGTATATTTCCAGCTGGGGTTGAGACTCAGAAGTAAGAGGTCTTGCTGAGCATGAGCAAAGCCCTGAGTTCTATCCCCAGTGTGAAAAAATGAAGAAATTAGAAGGAAAAAATTATTTTCTTAGTTATTCAAAAATTCTAACCTATTTTCTTTTCTCCGTGGTCTTATGTATGTGTAATAACTTTATACTTTAGCACTATATTATTCCTTTAATTGAAGTTGCAAATACAACAAAACATAAAATTAAACTCATATATTAAAGAAAATATACATGTATATACAAAGCCCTCTTCAATGGCAATGAATTCGACTCCCTACGTGCATTATCACCAGTTCTCCTGACCCACTTGCAATGACAGCAACATTGATACATATGACAACGTTTGCACAGACACAGGCAATGACAGCTATGTCAGAACCGCCCGCAGGACAACAGTGAGATGTCGTTGAGTATAACATGCATGCTGACTGCAAGGAAGTTATGTGAAAAGAAATGTGCCTCTTAGTATCCCTTGAATATGACCTGACCCCCGAATACCATT
>JAJEJO010005267.1:70312-88759 GCA_020662805.1 Glaucomys volans
GAAAATATACATGTATATACAAAGCACTCTTCAATGGCAATGAATTCAACTCCCTACATGCATTATCACCAGTTCTCCTGACCCACTTGCAATGACAGCAACATCGATACACATGACAACGTTTGCACAGACACAGGCAATGACAGCTATGTCAGAACCGCCCGCAGGACAACAGTGAGATGTCGCTGAGTATAACATGCATGCTGACTGCAAGGAAGTTATGTGAAAAGAAATGTGCCTCTTAGTATCCCTTGATTATGACCTGACCCCCGAATACCATTGCACTATTGGTACAGAGCACTTTCTAATCACGTGCCATTTCATTTCAGCTGCTCCACACTTTGAAATGTTCTCCAAGCAAACACTAAGACTGAGAGAACATAAACACAAAAATTCCAAGAATCTGGAGCCAAACTAGAACACATAGTGCCAACTGCCGTTGTCCTTCCACTTTGGGACATTTGTACCAAGATGGTGAAAACACAGGATCCAGGGCTCTTCCACCCAACTCATGTTCCTACTTCACTTGACATCCAGAACCTCTGACTCATTTTTCAGGTGTGCAAAATTAGAAAAAAAAATCATCTTCCCTCCTGCAGGACATGCAATTTGTTGTTATTTAAGGTATAGCACTTCATGAATTTCACTATAAATTATTCATGGAACCCTTAACATTTTTCTCAGATTAGTTAAAATGGCATAGACAGGGCTTCAAACAGAGGAGGAGAAAGTAAGCTAAGTCCTCTGGGTGATTAATAACACACAGATTTTTATTGTGCTTTAATTACATCCACTCTTTTCCCTTGAAAAACCTCATTTCCTAATTAACTATGTACCACCCACAGCTGAACCACACCACAGACATGCTGGCCTATTTTCTGTCCCTCATAATCATCAAGGTTGGTACTGCCTCTGGGACTGTGACCCAGCTCTTCCCTGTGAGGGAAATGGTCTACAGGTGTCTCTGCCTTCCTCTGTCAGTGCTGCCCTGCTCTTATGCCACCTCCTCAGAAAATACCCTCATGACCACCCATTCCAAAGTAAAACAGTGATTTTCTGTGCCATCATCTGAATTTGAAAAATTGTATAGCATTTTATGATATATTCTCCTGTTTTGCTTATCAGCTACTTCTCCACCCTGCCCACCTGAACCTCATGTGCACCTCACCGTAGAAAATGAGCCCTCTGAGAACACAGATAGATACTTTCTTCCTCACCACTGTCCTTTTTTTTTTTCTTTTTTTTTTTGTATTTAAAACAGATCCTGGATGCTTTGATGTCTACATAAGGATATATTTTCAGTTTATGCCTGCCAATTAAATAAACTACATCATCTGTATCATGTAAAACTCTAAGCCAAAATAAAAGTCAAAACATTGAAGGGAAAGACCTGTTAATGAATTAATATTATTACATCTATATGAATAAAGAACAAAAATTCCTCTACTGGGAGTTGGTAAATATTTGTAGCCTCAAATTACTTGTGAAGGAAGAAAACAGCAGTGTGTCCTCCTACTCATATTTCTGCCCTGAAGTCTTAGAGGTGAATCCAGTGGAGGTTCCCTTTATCCTGGCTTCTCTGAGTGGTTACTTCATTTCCTGTCCTTAGGAACTGGGATCACAAGAAAATCTTTGGCCTAGCTTCATCACATTCCCTTGAGGCTAAAGGGAACTAACCAGAGATCCATATTTCTCCCCTTTATACAAACAAGGGAATTTCCTAAAACACAATCCCCTGCAACATTGAACAGAGGTTTATTAAATGGATAAGAATACTTACTCTAAGACTGCCAAAATCATTATCTCCATGTCATACCTTTTCAAGAATTCTACGTGTCCTTGTCAAAATCTCACAAATGTGGTGGGGGCATAGCTCAGTGGTAGAGCTCTTGTCTAGCATGTACAAGGCCCTGAATTTGATGCACAACAAAGGAAAAAATTATTTAAAAAATAAGAATTTTTACCATTTCTGAATTTATTATCATCCAACTTTTTCCATTTAAAACTTTAAAATTTCTTTGTGGCTCACTGGAAGTCAGCTTGCATAAAGAGCTGGGTTCAATTCCCAGCACAGTAAAAAAAAAAAAAATATATATATATATATAATATACATATATATAAAATATATACATATATGTAATTTCTGAAAATAAGCTAGAAAATGACAGAATGAACTATTCTTGCTACTCTCTGAAAGGATGATGGACTAATTCTCCTCTACATATTATGTTCACTTCTGAAATGATTTCTATAATTAATTTAATTTCTGTAATTTAAATCATTTGCATTTATTTTGATTTCTTACTATTCTCTCCCTAGTTCTTTGTGTGGTTGTTCTGCTACTGGTGCTGGTGTTCAGTGCTGGGGATCAAATCCAGGGCTTTATGGACATTTGGGAAACATTCTATCACTGAGCTACACCCTCCATGGTTTTCAACATTGTTTGCCCAACATAAGATTTGACAATGTACAAGAAGCAAAGCTTCTGTTTAGAAGAGTACCCTTTTATTTCTCAGTGCAATGTGGACATCTTTGTTTCTTAAACTATAGATGAAAGTACTCATGATGGACATCTTTGTTTCTCAAACTGTAGGTGAGAGTATTCGTCATCAGTCCCACAATGGTATAAAAAAACTGTGGAAATCAAGAGGACATACACAATTTAAGCAGATCAGTTTCAAGCAATGAAATAGAGGAAACCATCAAAAGCCTACCAACCAAGAAAAGACTGGAACCAGAGGGATTCTTAGCTAAGTTCTACAAGACCTTCAAAGAAGAATTAACACCAATATTCCTCAAATTATTCCATGAAAGAAAAAGAGGGAACCCTTCCAAAATCATTCTATGAGGATAGAATCACCCTGATACCAAAACCAGACAAAGACAAATCAAGGAACGAAAACTTCAGACCAATATCCCTGATAAACATAGATGCAAAAAAATTTTAACAAAATTCTAGCAAATCACATACAAAAACATACTAAAAAGATAGTGCACCACAATCAAGTGGGTTTTGTCCCAGGGATGCAAGGTTGTTTTAACATCCAGAAATCAATAAACATAATTCATCACATCAATTGACTTAAAGTTAAGAATCATATGATTACATTAATACATGCAGAAAAAAACATTTGACAAAATACAGCACCACTTCATGTTCAAAACACTAGAAAAAATAGGGATGTAGGAAAATACATCAAAATTGTAAAGGATGTCTATGCTAAGCCCAAGGCCAACATCATTCTAAATGGAAAAAAACTGAAAGCAATCCCTCTAAAAACTGGAACAAGACAGGGATGCCCTTTCACCACTTCTATTCAACATCATCCTTGAAACTCCAGCCAAAACAATTAGACCGAAGAAATTAAAGGGATACAAATAGGAAAAGGAGAACTCAAACTATTACTATTTGCCAATGACATGATTCTATATTTAAAGGATCCAAAAATATTTACCAGAAAACTTCTAGAACTCAGAAATAAATTCAACGAGGTAGCAGGATATAAAATCAATACTCACAAATCTAATCTATTTATAGTCATAAGCAACAAATCCTCTGAAAGAGAAATTAGGAAAACTAACCCATTCACAATAGCCTCAAAAAAAAATACTTGGAAATCAATCTAACAAAATAGGTGAAAGACCTCTACAATGAAAACTACAAAACACTAAAGAAAGAAATTACAGAAAATTTTAGAAGATGGAAAATCTCCCATGTTCTTGGATAGGCAGAATTAATATTGTCAAAATGGCCATACTTCCAAAGGTGCTATACAGATTCAATGCAATTACTATTAAAACTCCAATGACATACCTCATAAAAATAGAAAAAGCAATCATGAAATTCATTTGGCAGAATAAGAGACCCAGTCAAAGCAATCCTTAGCAGGAAGAGTGAAGCAGGAGGTATGACAATATCAAATCTTAAACTATACTACAGAGAAATAGTAACAAAAATAGCATGGTATTGGCACCAAAATAGAGCGGTAGACCAAGGGTACAGAATAGCAGACAAAGACACAAACACACATAAATAGAGTTATCTCATACTAGCCAAAGGTGCCAAAAACATACAATGGATATCCTCTTCAAAAATGGTGCTGGGAAAACTGGAAATCCATATGCAGCAAAATAAAATTAAGCCCCTATCTCTCACCCTGCACAAAACTCAATTCAAAATGGATTGAGGACCTAGGAATTAGACCAGAAACCCTACACCAAATAAAAGAGAAAGTAGGCCTGAATCTTCATATAGGCTTAGGACCAGACTTCCTTAACAAGATTCCCAAAGCACAAGAAAAAAAGGAAGAATCATAAATTGGATGGATTCAAACTAAAAATTTTTTTCTCAGCAAAGGAAACAATCAATAATGTGAAGAGAGAGCCTACAGAGTGGGAGAAAATCTTTACCACACTCACTTCAGATAGAGCACTAAACTCCAAAATTTATAAAGAACTCAAAAAACTTTATACCAAAAATACAAATTACCAAATAACCCAATCAAAAAATGGGCTAAGGAACTGAGCAGACACATCACAGAAAAAGATATACAAGCAATCAACAAATATATGAAAAAATGTTCAACATCTCTAGTAATTAGAGAAGTGCAAATCAAAACTGCTCTTTTATTGATTCTTGATTTAACTTCTTGAGCTTTAGGGGTCTTGTTGAGGAAGTCAGGTCCTAGGCTGATATGGTGAAAATTTGGGCCTACTTTTTCTTCTAGTAGTTGCAGGGTCTCTGTTAAATGTTGGTGAGGATATGGGGGAAAAGGTATAATCATCTATATACATACTCATATATATACATATATAGAGAGATGGGATATGAGTATATATATGTGTGTGTGTGTATATATATATATATGCATATATATATATGATATTACTCAGCTTTAAAGAAGAATGAAATTCTAGCATTTGCCAGTAAATGGATGGAGTTAGAGACTATCATGCTAAGTGAAATAGCTAAACCCAAAATATCAAAGGCCAAATGTTTTCTCTGATATACAGAAACTAATTCACAAAAAGGGGGGTGGATAGGGAATAATAGAGTTACTTTATATTAGGTAGAGGAGAGTGAAGGGAGGGGAAGGGGTATGGGGGTAGGAAGGATAGTAGAGGGAAACAGACATTACCTCATGTACATGTATGACTGCATGACCAATGTGATCCTGCAATATGTAAAATCAGAAAAATGAGAGGTTACACTATTTATGTATGATCTACCAAAATGTATAAATGCATTCTACTGTCATGTACAACTAATTAGAACAAATAAAATAAAAAATTTTTTAAAACTGCCCTAAGATTTCATCTCACTCGAATTAGAATGACTATTATCAAGAATACAAGCAACAATACATGTTGGTGAAGATGTGGAGAAAAAGATACACTCACACATTGCTGGTGGGATTGCATATTGGTACAGCCACTCTGGAAAGCAGTATGGAGATTCCTCAGAAAACTTGAAATCGAAGCACCATTTGACCCAGCTATTCCACTCCTCAGTTTATACCCAAAAGACTTATATCAGCATACTACAGTGATGCAGTCACATCAATGTTTATAGCAGCTCAACTCACAATAGTTAGATTGTGTAACCAACTTCGATTCCCTTCAGTAGATGAATGGATAAAGAAACTGTGGTATATAAACACAATGGAATATTACTCAGCCATAAAAAAGAATAAAATATGGTACTTGCAAGTAAATGGATGGAGTTGAAGAATATATAGAAGCTAACTCACAATAAAAGGAAGGGATAAAGAAAAAGGAATAGAAGTCCAGTGGAGTAGACAATGGTGAATGAAGGGAAGGGAGGGTGAATATTAAAACAAAAAAAGACAGTGGAATGAATCTGACATCTTTCCTATGTACATAAATGAACATGCCACAATGGATCTCACCATCACGTACAGTCAAAAAATAATAATTTAAAAAAATAACCATGGTTAAATGGCAGAAAGATCAGGAGAGGGAAAGAAGTAGGCATCAGGGTAGGAGAAGGAAAGGAGAATTACTGGCTACTGAATTAGAACAAGATACATTCCATGCTTTTATAATTATGTCAAAATGGATTCTATGGTCAGGTATAACTAAAAAGAACAAATAAATTTTCAAAACTATGAGAAAAAGAAGGTAGAAGAAAACATCCATATGTTAAGAAAAGTCATAATATGAAAAGACCCGCCGGGTGTGGTGGCACACGCCTGTAATCCAAGCGACTTGGGAGGCTGAGTCAGGAGGATCGCAAGTTCAAAGCCAGCCTCAGCAACTTAGCGAGGCCCTAAGCAACTCAGTGACACCCTGTCTCTAAATAAAATACAAAATAGGGCAGGGGATGTGGCTCAGTGGCCAAGTGTCCCTGAGTTCAATTCCTGGTTCCACCAAAAAAAAAAAAGAAAGAAAGAAAAAGGAAAAAGAAAAGACCCAAATCTGTCTTCTAGATATGACAAATTTAATATCTGAAGTGAAAAATACACTGAATTCAAAATACATAGCCCTGATCTAATTATGAAATAAATGTAAGAAATAAGAACTGAAGGGACATCCTACAAAATACATAACCAATAGTACCAACAGCAAGTCCATCCCAAACATGAAATATGAGAAATGGTGACAGCCCAGAACTTGGTGATATATCACCAGTAAATATAATGGTGTCCTGGATGGGAGCCTGTAACAGAAAAAAAGACATTACAATTGAGGAAATCTGAATAACTTGTGGACATTAATAACTACATGTCAATATTGTTTAATGAATTGTGACATTTACACACTAAGTAAGATAACTAGGGATATAGAATATATTCAGTTCTCTGTTTTCATTATTTTTCTGTAAATCTAAAACAATTCTGATTCAAATTTCATTTTTTAAAAAAGAATGCATTATTCCTATATTCTGATATTAATGGTAGATCAGAAAAACAGAAGAAATGAAGAGCAATAGCAATAGAAATTTTCCAGAATGAAACAAAGAGGAAAAAGAAACTGGAAAAAATCACAGAACTTCAGAAACCTACCAGACCTCTCAGGCAGTCTCATGTGCACAGAATTAGAGGCTCAGAAGGAAACGAGCCCTTGAAGACAGAGAAATTTAATACATCTATCTAAAAAACAAATAATCACATAATTAGGAACTTTTGGCCCCTCAATATACTTTAAGAAAAAGTTAACCAAATAAGCTACGTAGCAACCGTTATATCTAGTATTTGGGGGCCAGGTTATTCAGACCTAACCATCCACTAAACAGAGATAAAACTACTGAATAAAATATTCTGCAAGGCTCTATATTATGACCTGGTTACCATTATATAGATTTTGACATTATTCATTAAACTGCTAAAGTATGTTTTATAAACAATTAAGGATTGTTTTAACTTGCTGAAATCTAAGAAAATGAATATTCATTATATACTATATTAATAAAAATTAAAATTTAAAATTAGACCACTTCCCTAACCAAATAAACAACCTGTATATTCTTTGCCCTTTTGGTTGCTCATACTCCTTTTAAGAATAAGTTATTGCCATTATCTTTTTTTAATTAACACTCCTAAACACCAATTGCAGACTGTGTTAAAAAAAAAAACATTAAAAATATGCAATGATGTAACAATTGTAAAAAGAGAGAGATAAATGGTTTTTCCTTTTTATCAGATAAGACATCCAAATGATTACTAACATACTTGCACTTGTTTCTGGAACATAATTTGTTATATCAGGCTTTGTGCTTGAATAGCTATTTGCAATGCTTAATCAAGAATTTTTAAAGATTAAATCTCTAATTTATTTCAGTCACTATCAATAAGAAATTATGTATAAAAAATGGTAGTTTTTGAATTGATCAATGACATTATATAGATTATAGAAAACAAGAAGATGATATTACGTAGGTATACATTGTGAAGTGATTCAATCAAGCCAATTAACCATCACCTCTCATAATTTACATTTCTTTATGGTGAGAATATTTAAAATCTATTCTTTGGGCAAATTTGAATTATATGTTATTATTGACTACAGTTAAAACTTACCCCTCTTTTTAATACTTCTTTCTATTTATTTATAAATATATAACTTATAAAATATAATTTATAAATAAAGCACTCAGGAGTGCTTTACTACTGAGCTGCATCCTCAGTCCTTTTTATTTTTTGAGAGAGTCTCACTAAGTTGCCAAGGCTGGCCTCAAACTTGTTATCTTCCTGCCTCAGCCTCCCAAGTTACTGGGATCACAGACCACTACACTGGGCCAAACTTATTCCTCTTAACTGAAATGTTGAACCCTTTGACCAATGTCTCTCCTTTCCTCATCTATCCCCTCCACGGCCTCCCTGGTTGTCATCATTCAAACCTCTTCAACAAACAGGGATCTACATGATTTAACTTATATGTGGAATTTTTTAAAGTATCCAAGGTTTAAAGCACTCTAATACAATTTAAAAGCTTTAAATTGAATTATATTTAAATAATGTAAGAGCTGCTTTGTTTTGTTGATACATTTAACTGAACAATTAGCTTCTTTTTTTTTTCATGTCAAATGTTTCAAAATAACAAACAACAAAATCTCTAAATAATGGAAAGCTTGGCATTGTTATTGTAATACTGCAATTATGTTAGATGCCACTAAAGCTCTGTCATCAAGAAAATGTGCACAAGTGTCTGCCTTGGAGAGACAGAGGTTGGGTCTGCAGAGGTGATTGTCAGTGTACCCCACCTGGCCTCCCACCACCACGCAGAGCTGCACCTGAGCCTCAACAATGTGCTCTTTGGGCAACTGAAACAAACTCCACCAGCAGCCCAAAGGCCTCATGCACACAGTGGGTTCTTTCCTCTCCCTATGACTGCTGGAGCTGTTGCCCAGGTGATGGGTGAACTATCATGTGAAACAGAGATGCCCTTTTATCTCACCGTTCTTGTTCCTGCCAAAGCCGTGATGAGCTGTCATATCATACCTCCTTACTCTTGAACCCCCAGGATCTCCTTTTTGGACCACAATCTGCCAGAAAAACCAGACAAAAATCCCAAGTATTTCAGGTCCAACCTGAGTAGCTTGGACTCAATACCTTCACCTGTGCCCATTTGCCATTCTGTCTTCCCTGCACTGATCAGAAAGCTCTGTTAATACTTACGAAGGAGAAGGACTGAGAACTGTGGACAGGTACCTAAAACTTTATTAAGTCATTGGTGACATGTCAAATGAATGACCTGGTGCTGTTTTAATTCCTTTGGGCGATGGAATGAACTTGGGGAGTAAACGACTCTCATTCCGTGAGCTCTGAAGCATTTTTTCGAAGATTTCTAACTTCATATTTTCATGTGAAAGTCCAACCTTGGAATATCACCCTTTTAAACTCCTGTTACCAAATCTACTTATATCAACTTGTAATATAATTAAGATTAAATGTTTAAAAAAAGATTGCTATGCATTTAATATATGTTAACAGATTCAATGTAGGTAGAAAGAAGTTTTCTAATTCAAAGTTGTCCATTTGTGGAAACCAAGAAACAACTTAAGACTTCATCCATATTTTTAATGAACTACACATACAAAACATCCAAACATTCAATAATCATTAAATGAGCTTTCATGTTCTAAAATCATTTTACATTTAGCTTATTATATTAATTTTTAAAAACCAAGTCCTGAATTAAGGCAACTTTAATTATAAATATTATTACATGTGGTTTTAATTTCAAAATTAAATCAGCTCTACTTGTTGGGTCAATACTAGAAATAGACCTGAAAATGAGCCATTGACACCACAGTGCAGAGCAAGGCTGCCTCTCATTCATTCTCCACTAGGCTGTGCCACTGACCCCAATATCATTCAGGCCACAGATAATGTGCTGTGTCTGTGACTCACTTTCACCTTTCAGTTAATTATGCAGGATTTATAAACATAGATGGAATATATCTCATTCTATGCCCTAATGAAAGCATTCTGTGTCTTTACAAAAATGTGCTTTAGAGCAAAAAACAAATCAAAGAGTATAAAGGTAAAAAAAAAAAAAACAGGCACTTTGACAAATGTAAATGAAAGAATAAAAGTAAATACTGTTCATTTAGGACAATTCGTGAGGAATAGCATTTTAAACCATTATAATAATGACAAAAATATCAGGATAAATATAAATACTTAGCTCTTTGCTCTAAGGGCAATAATTTTAATAAGATTTAATTAAAGTTCTTAACTGCTTCATTATTTTCTAAGCTATACTCATAAACAAATGTTTTAGAAATTTGCAAAATTCATAATATCTTCATGTAATTATGAAAACTGCATGTAATTATAAAAACAATATATCATTGTCCCCTGAAAATAATACATCCCCTAAGAGGCCTCTGTCCTGAACTCATTCAGGATAATGACAGAAAGTAGATAATGTATCTTCTGTGTAATACATAGTAAGAAAATTTTGTAGAGCACAGTTTTCTAAATTTTTGTGGTTCTTGAAATTGAACTCAGGATCTTGCACATGATGGGTAAATACTCTACCACTGAGTTACATTCACAGTTCCAGTTTTCTAATGTTTCTGTTATGAATAACTCTTAGTTTAAATAATAGCATTCTTTCTATTAGGATTGGACTTCTACAAAAATAGTAATCTGTCTCATCAGAGAGGGTTGGTCTGAACTCAGCCTCAACACTCCCGGAAAATATTCACTATTTTAACAGATCAAGAGGGAAGTTGCCTTGTAGCTCACCTTGTTTAAAATAAGACTTCTGCAGGCACATGACATGTTTTTATTTAGCTGTTGAAGTCTTATAGCTCATTTCTCTGCTGTAGGAATCTTGTACATCATCCCTATCAAAGCCTAACATCAGATTCTGATCAAAACAACTCTCCAGAAGCCCTCTCTGTTCCTTCACATTCTCCTTTCTTTCCTTTCCATTTTTTTTTAATTTATTTAATTTTGATCCATTGTACACAAATGGAGTACAGCTATTGTTTCTCTGGTTGTACACAAAGTAGAGTCACACCATCTGTGAATTCATACATGTACACAGGGCAATGATGTCTGTCTCAGTCTGTTATTATTCTTACCCCCACACCCCGACCCCACCCCTCCCGTCCCTCTATGCAATCTATCCTTCCTCCATTCTTGCCTCCCTTCCACCCCTCATTATGCATCATCATTCACTTATCAGAGAGATCATTTGGCCTTTGGATTTTTGGGATTGGCTAATGCACAATGGATTCAAACACCATGACTGATCTGCATATGCCACATCTTTTATACTGCATCTTTAGCTGTATGCCCTTAAGTAAGTAATTTAGAGGCTGGGGATATAGCTCAGTTGGTAGAGTGCTTGCCTCTTAAGCACTAAGGCCCTGGGTTCAATCCCCAGCACCGCAAAAAAAGAAAAAAACTAAGTAATTTAACCATTTTGATATCACTGGTTATGGGTGACGAGCTCTGCTTATCAAATGTTGAAGTTTGAACATTAGAGAGGCACCCAAGGCAAGCGTATAAAGCAGGTTTAATTTAAAAATAGTAACACAGACTTATCCCAGGAGGGAGAAGGGGGCCACGGCTGGTATCCTGGTATCCCAAGAAGTGAGAGCATTTTGACCCTTTTGTACATTTTAGACTTTCTTTATTCTCTGCCCTCTTCCCCCTTATCTCTCTTCTTCCCATATGTGACTACGCCTAGGAGATACCAGTGGGATGGCCAAAAGGTGAGAAGCAGAAGGGTAAAATGGGATGACCCATGCAGGTAGCAGCCCAGGGGGTCATTGATTAGCAACTCCCTGTCTGCAACTTTGGGGGAGGGGTAATATAGACGGGTAATCTTGGTAATCAAAGGTCTCTGGAGATATTAACATTCCAATCCCCGAGGGGCAGTCTCCAACATCCCAGACCCAAACAGACCTCCATTTTCTCTAATTGACCCGAATGCCTACCTACACTGACTACCTGTCTTTAATTCTTTCTTCATTCACCCTCCAATTTTAGGGACTCCTTACTGATGTAAGGAGAAGGGGCTATGACCACTCTTGCTGCTTCAAGCTGAGATGGGGCAATGTGGGGTGGGGCAAGCAATTTGGGGTTCCCTTTTAGAAATCAGGTTGGTGGAGGGGCCCACAATAAAAGACTGGTTGGGGAAGAACAGGTTGTGAAGTCATCTGGGGTGGGTGCTTCTATGAGAGAAAAACAAAAAGACATGAGTACTTATAGGAGATTAATACAAAATAAATGTTGCAGCATCTGGAACATGTCAATGAGTATCATGGGGATGATAGAAATCAATAATCTCTCACTAGGAGATACGTGTAAGAGCTGAGAAGCTGTTCCTATAATGAGGCCTAACAAAGATTGGAGAGGACAAGGCCTTTATTTGGGAATGTAAATCTTTAACATTGTCAGAGTTATCAGGAATGTAAACACAACATTCTTGCTTCAATTTCCTCCTCCATAAGTGCTTTAATAGGATTTGTAAAGAATGGGGCATCTGATATAGGTCACCAAATCAAATTATTCCTCTGAGAGAGAAAAAGTAGTCAAAACTACACATCGAAGGAACAAATCCAAATTGAGCAACATCCATCCCATATATTTTTGAGTTTTTAAAGGAGGAATATAGAAATATCATTGCAAAGGAAGAAACAAAGAACCTTGACATTACACATGATACTACATTCTAAGCCAAGAGAGAATCTTTGTGCAATTTTTTTTTCCAATTTGACAAATATTTATTGTGGTAAATATCAGAGTAGGTGCTGGATACCAGTAGGAGAAGCGTGTGCCCCTGGCCTCAGGGGCTCAAGTGGAAGTCAAGGAATTAAGCTTCTTTAGGGTCACCTACAAATATTCATAAGTTTCTTAATCTGCTTGGACTGCCATAGACTAGAGGGAATAAACAAGAGAAATCCACTGCCTCATGGTTCTGGAGCCTGGAAGGGTGCCGGCATAGCTGGCTTCTGGAGAGGCCTCTTCCTTTCTTCCTTGCTTTTGGTGTGCTCACACAGTCTTTTCTCTGCACAAGCACATCAGCAAAGAGATTCATTCTCATTCTCTCTCTCTCTCTCTCTCTCTCTCTCTCTCTCTTTCTCTCTCCCCCCACCCTTCCTCTTCCTCTCCCTCTTCTTAAAAGGCCACCAGTACTAATGAACCAGGATCCCACCCCTCTGACTGCATTTACTTCCTAAGAGCCCTGTTTCCATGTACAAGCCACATTATGGGCTAGGGCTTCAACATAAGAATTTTGGAGAACACAGAATCAATCCACAGAAATAAGCCCTAGTTCACACCATGATAGCGTATCCATATGATAATACTCCATCTCTCCCTCTCTTTCTCTCTCTCCCTCTCTCTGCAAAATAAATGAAAAGAGTTTTATAATTCTGCTTTTGAAATTACTTGACCATGAGTAATTCTCCTTTTTTGGGGGGAGGGGTTTACTGGGGATCAAATGCAAGGAAACTTTACCACTACCTGCATCCCTAGCCCCGCCCCTTTTTTAGATCTTTATATTTATACATAGTAGTTGGATTCATCCCAACAAACACACTTGAACAAAAATCAATTCCTGTTCATGATTTTCCCCTTTTTCCTCCTCCCTCCTTTCCCTCCCATCCTCCCTCCCTCTCCCACTCCCCTTCTTCTACTCTACTAGACTTCCTTTTCATCTATCAAGTTATATTTGATTGGTTCTTTATGTTATTCTATCCTGCTCTCCCCTCTCCTTTATTTTACTCTAGCTTCAACATATGGCAGAAAACATTTGACCTTTGAGTTTCTGAGTTTGACTAATTTCACTTAGCATGATATTTCCCATTTGCATCCATTTATTGGAAAATGCCATAATTTCATTCTCTTTTATGGCTGAGTAGAACTCCGTTGTACATATACACCACAATTTCTTAATCCATTCATCTATTGACAGTGATCTGGTTGATTCAAAAATATTAGCTATTGTGAATTGTGCTGTTATACACATCAAGGCAGCTACATTGCTCTAGTATGCTGATTTTAGATCTTTTGGAAAAATACCAGGGAGTGGGATAGCTGGGTCATATGGAATCAATAAATGAGATGGATTCAAACTAAAAAGCTTTTTTTCAGCAAAGAATACAATTAATAAGGTGAAAAGAGAGCCTGCAGAGTGGGAGAAAATCTTATCCACACGCACTTCAGATATAGCACTAATCTCCAGAATTATAAAGAACTTACAAATTTTACACCAAAAATACAATGAACCCAATCAATAAATGGGCCAACAAACTGGACAGGCACTTTACAGAATAAGATATACAGGGGATTAACAAATTCACGAAAAAAGTGTTCCACATCTCTAGTAATTAGAGAAATAAAAATTAAAACAACTCTAAGGTTTTATCTTACTCTAATTAGAATGGCTATTATTAAGAACACAAGCAATAATAGGAGTTGGCATGGATGTGGGGGAAAAGGCACACTTGTACATTGCTGGTGAAGTTGCAAATTGATGCAGCCACTCTGGAAAGCAGTATGGAGATTCCTCAGAGAACCCGGAATGGATCCACATTTTGACCCAGTTATCTCACTACT
Organism: Glaucomys volans; assembly: GCA_020662805.1. NCBI lineage: Eukaryota > Metazoa > Chordata > Mammalia > Rodentia > Sciuridae > Glaucomys > Glaucomys volans. The sequence continues at coordinate 84,856 of JAJEJO010005267.1, forward strand.
TGGTTTATACCCAAAGGACTTAAAATTACCATACTACAGTAATAGTAATTCACTATAGCTAGATTGTGGAACTGACCTAGATGCCCTTCAGCAGATGAATGGGTAAAGAAACTGTGGTATATATATACAATGGAACATTATTCAGCCATAAAGAAGAATAAAATTATGACATTTGCAGGTAAATGAATGGAATTGGAGAATATCATGCTAAGTGAAATCAGCCAATCCCAGAAAACCAAAGGTCCAATGTTTTCTCTGATAAGTAGATGATGAGACATAATGGAGATGGGGTGTTGGGGGTAAGAGAAGAATGGAGGAGCTTTAGATTATGAAGAGGGAAATGAGAGGGGGAAGGGGGCAAGGATATTAAAGATGTTGAAATAAGACAGACATCATTACCCTATGTACATGTATGATTACATAAATGGTATGAATCTACATCGTGTACAATCATAGAAATGAAAAGTTGTACCCCATTTGTGTACAATGAATCAAAATGCAGTCTGTAAAAATTAAAATTAAAATTAAATAAAAAAGAAGCCTTATTGATTTGCCTACAAAACTGTGAACTCATGTTTCCCTCTTGCAGCTTTTAATATTCTTTACTTTTTTGTATGTTAGGTATTTTGATTATGATATGTCTTAGAGAGCTTCTCATTTGAATAGGTCTATTTGGGTCCTGTAAGCCTCCTGTATGTGGATGTCTATCTCATTTCTGATATGGGAAAATTTTTCTTTATCCTATTGAAGGTGTTCTTTATGACTTTAGTTTGTGTCTCCATGTTCTCTTCTATCACTATGATTCTCAGGTTTAATCTTTTAAAATTGTCCCAGAGTTCTTGTATATTCTGGTCAAGTTCTATAATTTTTCCTTTTTTTAATATTCTGTGTACTCAAGATCACATAGCATGTCTTCAGGGCCTGAAGTTCTCCCTTTAAGGGCTGAGGTTCTATTTTTTATGCTATCTGTTAGTGATGTCTTCAGTTCACTTTTTAATTTGATTGATTGTATTTTTCATTTCTAGAAGTTTTACTAGGTTTCTTTTCACTGTTTTGGTATTTTTGTTTGTTTGGTTGGTTGGTTGGTTGTTTTGTTTGTTTGTTTGTTTTTTGTTTTTTTTGCAGTGCTGGGGATTGAACCCAGGGCCTTAGTGCTTGCAAGACAAGCACTCTACCAACTGAGCTATATCCCCAGCCCTGTTTCTGTTTCTTTATTAAAGTGGTCTTTATGTCCTGCAACTGCTCTCTTAATTCTTTCCTTAGATCTTCTGTTGGTTCACTGAACATTTTATAATCAATTTTATATATTTTATTTAATTTTGTACACAAAAGGAGTACAAATATCATTTTTCTGGTTGTACACAAAGTAGAATCATACAATTTGCATATTTATACATGTACATAGGGTATAGATGTTTGTCTCATTCTATTATCTTTCCTTTCCCAACCCTTCCCCACCCCTCATTTTCCTCTATACAATCCATCCCTTCTCCATTCTTCCCTTGTCTGCCCCCACCCCTGCTTTGTGTCATCAACCACTTATAAGAAAGATCATTAGGCCTTTGGTTTTTGGGGATTGGTTTATTTCACTTAACATTATCTACTCCAATTCCATCCATTTACCTGCAAATGTCATAATTTTATTCTTCTTTAGGGCTAAATAATATTCCATTGTGTATATATACCACAGTTTCTTTATCCATTCATCTATTGAAGGGCATCTAGGTTGGTTCCACAATCTAGCTATTGTGAATTGGGCTGCTATAAACATTGATGTGGCTGCATCACTATAGTATGCTGATTTTAAGTCGTTTGGGTATAGGCCAAGGAGTGGGATAGCTGGGTCAAATGGTGGTTCCATTTTAAGTTTTTGAAGGAATCTCCACACTGCTTTCCAGAGTGGCTACACCAATTTGCAACTCCACCAGCAATGTATGAGTATGCCTTTTTCCCCACATCCTCGCCAACACCTATTGTTGCTTGTATTCTTGATAATAGACATTCTAATTGGGGTGAAATGATATCTTAGGGTAGTTTTGATTTGCATTTCTCTTATTAATAGAGATGTTGAACATTTTTTCATATACCTGTTGATTGCTTGTAGATCCTCTTCTGTGAAATGTCTGCTCATTTCTTAGCCCATTTATTGATTGGGTTATTTGTATTCTTGGGGTAAAGTTTTTTGAGTTATTTATATATCCTGGAGATTATGCTCTGTCTGATGTGTGTGTGGCAAAGATTTTCTCCCACTCTGTAGGATCTCTCTTCACATTGCTGATTGTTTCCTTTATTGAGAAGAAGCTTTTTCGTTTGAATCTATCCCAGTTATTGATTCCTGCTTTTATTTCTTGTGCTTTGGGAGTCTTGTTAAGGAAGTCTGGTCCTAGGCCAATATGATAAAGATTTGGACCTACTTTTCTTCTATTAGGTGCAGGATCTCTGGTCTAATTCCTAGGTCCTTGATCCATTTTGAGTTGAGTTTTGTTCAGGGTGAGAGATAGGGGTTTCATTTCATTTTGCTGCATATGGATTTCCAGTTTTCCCAGCACTATTTGTTGAAGAAGCTATCTTTTCTCCATTGTGTGTTTTTGGTGCCTTTGTCTAGTATGAGAAAACTGTATTTATGTGGGTTTGTCTCTGTGTCCTCTATTCTGTACCATTGATCTATCTGCCTATTTTGGTGCCAATACCATGCCATTTTTGTTACTATTGCTCTGTAGTATAGTTGAATGTCTGCTATTGTGATAGCCCCTGCTTCGCTCTTCTTGCTAAGGATTGCTTTAGCAATTCTGGGTCTCTTATTCCTCCAAATGAATTTCATGATTGCTTGCTCTATTTCTATGAGGTTCATTATTGGGATTTTAATTGGAATTGCATTGAATTTGTATAGTGCTTTTGGTAGTATGGCCATTTTGATGATATTAATTCTGCCTAAACATAGGAGATCTTTCCATCTTCTAAGATTTTCTTTAATTTCTTTCTTTAATGTTCTGTAGTTCTCATTGTATAGGTCTTTCACCTATTTTGTTAGATTTATTCCCAAATATTTTATTTTTTTGAGGCTATTGTGAATGGGGTAGTTTTCCATATTTCTCTTTCAGAGGAGTCATCACTTATGAATAAAAACGCATTAGATTTATGAGTATTAATTTTATATCCTGCTACTTTACTGAATTCATTTATGAGTTTCAGAAGTTCCCTGGTGGAATTTCAGCTCCTCTAAATAGAGAATCATGTCATCAGCAAAAAGGGATAGTTTGAGCTCTTCTTTCCCTATTCGTATTCCTTTATTTTCTTTGGTCTGTCTAATTGCTCTGACTAGAGCTTCAAGGATGATGTTGAATAGAAGGGGTGAAAGAGGGCATCCCTGCCTTGTTCCTGTTTTCAGGGGGAATGCTTTCAATTTTTCTAAATTTAGAATGATGTTAGCTGTGGGCTTAGCATAGATAGCCTTTACAATGTTTAGGAACATTCCTACTATCTCTATTTTTTCTAGTGTTTTGAGCATGAAGGGGTACTGTATTTTATCAAATGCTTTTCCTGCATCTATTGAAATAATCATGTGGTTCTTAACTTTAAGTCTGTTGATGTGATGAATTACATTTATTGATTTCCGGATGTTGAACCAAACTTGCATCCCTGGGATGAAACCCACTTGATCATGATGCACTATCTTTTTAATATGCTTTTGTATGCGATTCGCTAAAATTTTGTTAAGAATTTTTGCATCTATGTTCATTAGAGATATTGGTCTGAAATTTTCTTTTCTTGATGTGTCTTTGTCTGGTTATGGTATCAGGGTGATATTGCCTTCATAGAATGAGTTTGGAAGGGTTCCCTCCTCCTCTATTTCATGGAATACTTTGAGGAGTATTGGAATGAGCTCTTCTTTGAAGGTCTTGTA
>JAJEJO010005267.1:93759-146181 GCA_020662805.1 Glaucomys volans
TGTTTGTTTGTTTGTTTGTTTTCAGAATCTCTATCTCTTTATTGAAATGATCTTTAGCTTTCTGTAACTGTCCTTTTAACTGTTGATTGGTGTGATCATTCATTGCCTGCATTTGCTCTCTCATCACATCATTTGCTTCTCTGATCATTTTAATTATGTACACTCTGAACTCCCTTTCTGACATTTCTTCTGCCCTGCTATCATTGGATTCTGTTGATGTAGCATCTAGGTTTGCTTGAGACTCTTTCTTCCCCTGTTTTCTCATGTTGCTCATGTATCTTCTCCTCTATCTGTGAGACTCAGAGGTATTGCAACTTCCCCCCCTATGGACTTGTGGTGTCCCTGCAGGTTTCCAATACCTCATCTCCTAGTCTTCAGTAACACTAGATCATGGGCTGGGGCCAGGCTAGGGTATGTCTGGGCCTCTGGGCTGGTCCTCCTGGCAGCTGCCCCCATGCGGAAATCCCACAGGAGCACTCAGGGCCAATGTACCAGGTGCAGAAGTCTTAGGTGTTTGCACTGTGTCTGGGCTGAGCCTGATGTCTGTCTCTGTGTCTGCCACCTGGATCTGGAAGTCTTATGGGACTTGGCTTGGCAGAACCCAAACCTCTGAGCTGAGCCTCCCCAGTGGGAAACTCAAGTGTCCACTACTCCCACTTACCACACGCTGAGGTCTCCCACTTAACGGCTGCTCCAGCTGCCCCCACACAGAATTTCCACGGGAGCACTTAGAGCCAATGTGCCAGGTGCAGAGGTCTCCTATAATCAATTTTAATAATCTTTCTCTGGTCTTTCATCCACCTCTCAGTGGGATCTTTTGTTGGGGGACTGTGGACTTTGGGGTAAGATTTGTTTGCCTGTTTTCTCATGTTTTCAGAGTCTTGGATTTGTGCATTGATTGAGGTGGATCCCCCCACTTATTTTTCATATGTGTCTTTTTGTTTGTAATTATCTTATTTGTTCTGAGACTTTTCTGTATTTTTGATATATGAGTTGATGCCAAGGCATTGAACCTATGTTCCCTCTCTGATTGTTCCTCTTTGGGTCCTTGCTTTTCATTTGGGGCTTTTGTCTCCTTACTACTTTGAGTTGTAGCAATGTCAGGGACTGTTTAGTTCAGCAGCAGAGTCTCAAATCTGTGACCTTTTAGTGTCACTATAGGTTCTCAGTACCTCACAGAATAGGGCAAAACAAACAATAGTAACAATACACAATGTTAAAGTAAAATCCAGTTCTTAGTGTGATGTCTTCAACATTAATTGCCAGCAATAAGGAGAGATGGTGGGCTTAGCAGTTGTCAACAATAAAAATAATAACCATGAACCAGATCTGGCTTTATAGCAAACAGCAGGTGTCAACTACATCATCCAAAGCAGTAATGATTTTAATAGTGGGGGCAGGAGTTACATAAACCAATCAGTTCTGAAAGATGATAAAAATACAGTTATTTAGGAGAAAAGGAAATGTGTTAGGAAGTTAGAAAAAAAACTTCAGAGTTTCCTAAAGTGAACAGAGAGAATGAAGATGAGATAGCAGGTGATGTTTATATGGAAGGAGGGGGAAAAATAGAAGAAGCAAGGTATTGGGAAAGAGGGAGAGAGAATACGGTTCTGCCATTAGCAAGAGAAGAATAGAGAAACAACAGAATAAAACAAATAAAATAACACACCAAAATCAAAATATATAATCTAAAAAACCTGAACTCTCAAAAACACAATGCTAGGTGAAAATCATTACATTTTTAAAATGCTGGGGTGCACGACTGTAATCCCAGCTGCTCGGGAGATTGAGGGAGGAGGACCATGAGTTCAAAGCCAGCCTCAACAACTAAGCGAGGCCCTAAGCAACTCAGAGAGACTCAAAATGGGCTGGGATGTGGCTCAGTGGTTAAGCACCCTGGGTTCAATCCCCAGTACAAAAATAAATAAATAAAAATGAGAGAAAAATAAACAATTGTATGTATATATGTCCCAGAACCAATCAGTACAGCCAGAATTCACATACACATGCACAACAAACATGTGCGCGCGCGCGCACACACACTCTCTCTCTCTCAGAATTTTAAGTTAGATTAAATTAGATCCAAAATCTTGGTGAAGAATAAAATAACCTTCTCCACTGAGGTGGTCAAAATAGTTGAGTTGGATGGTCACTATCTATGTCCAACAGTCTCTTTCCATTTCCTCTAGAGTTATGTACTCACAAAGCAAGGGGTGGGGTGGTTAACACCTTCCTGTTTCTGTGTTGCTCTCTGAGCTGCCATTTGGAGCAGCTTCCCTTCTTACCAGTATGAGGAGGGATGGGTTAGGCCACACTGTCAGTTGGCATTTTGTCCATTTGGACCAAATCACCACACTCCCAGGGTGCACTGATCTGGTCCAAATGGACAAAACTGCAGCATTCTGAGGGGAGTTCCAGCAGGCAGAGCTGAGGTCTAATCAGGCCTCAGGGGTTTTGCTGGGTGGTGCCCTCTTTGGAGAAACTAGATTGAGGTGCCCCTAGGGTTAGATAGTATCTCTTCTGCACCTCTGGTTCCCAGGAAATCCAATCTTGTGGCAGGGCAGCAGATTCTCAGCTCACTGCTGCCTTCCTGGGCTTAGTCCCTGAGTGTATGCCCCACCTCCTCAGAATCCTGGCCCACTTCAGCTGATCATGTGAGCCACCAGACACAAAGGAGAAGTGAGTCAGGCTCCCCTTCACCCTTCCGACTAGAATCCCCCTGGGTACAGCCTACTCCATGGCTGTTTCACTCACATTTTGTTGGGCCCAGCATAGGTCATTCAACAGGAAACTGCTGGGATATGTGACCATTTGTGTGGTATAGTTTGGTTCAATTTTCTGATCACCTAGTTCAGTTCTCCAATTTTCAGTTGCTGCAGCTGTACACTCACCCCAAATGGCTCCCCCTTCAGCTCTCCATGGCCAGTTGAAATACAGAGTGCACTTTTCAAGCACCAGCATTCAGTGCAGCCTCTGGATCAGCTGAGATTAGTTGCATTTTTTATCTCAGGTTTCTCCGCACCAAGACTATGTGCCCCCTCCGTCTGTGACGAATCCATACCAATATTACCCATGGAGCCACCAGGGTAGCTCGAATGTATTCTCTCTTCTTTATTTTACCCAAATTTCTGAGTCCCTAAGGCACTTTGTGTGTCCAGTATTAAATTTTAGTGAAATCCCTCTTTCATCCACCTTTCTGAGAAGCTGTATACCTGCAACTCTGTTTCCATGCCATGGCACAGCTTGGGATGCCGCTGTCTTCTACTTCAACATCTTCTGTCTCCATCATTAAGCAATTTCTAAACAAAATCAATGTCAAAATCCACAGATAACAAAAAAATAGGTAAGAAGTTCATTTCTATTAATGAATAAATATCAGTCAAACAATGCATTCTCATTATGGGTAGGTTTTGAGAAAGGTAAACATAGTGATGGGTCTCATTCGGCCTCACACATCCATAAGAATAGAACCTTAGTCCAGTAAAGTACACAGATCCATTACAGTTGTAAGGAGAAAAATCTAAGAATAGGAAACATCATCAAAAGAATGCTGAGAAAGCTTGAAATTTTTACAACATTGCTCTCATCCACAATTTTTGTCATCCCTTCTGTTTCCATGCAAATACAGGTAATAAACACTTGAAATAGAAAAGAGTTTATTTACTTATTTAAGAAAAAATGAGCAGACTTTTTAGCCAAAGCTATTAATCTCTCCTTGGGGAAATTCAAATCTCAGCACATGGGCCATATATTTTTTAATAGAACTGAGCTAGAGCTTCTCTTCTTGCAGAAGTAATGGAATCATAACACAAAAGACAAAGCCCATGTCCTTTTCAGAAAGTGTTTATGCTTATTAGTATATATACACACTTATTAGGATTGATTATCTTTTTCTGTGGTCCATATTCAACCCAAGGCTCGGAGGTAGCAGTGTCTCATTTACAGTTTTTTTACTGAGAATGCTGAGAAATCCTTCAGAGTCATTAATGAATCCTCATCCCTGCTCTCAATCCCACTGCATAGAAGTTACAAATGTAAAAAACAAATCATTATGAAAAACTTCAAATAAGTCCCATAAGAAATACTCTCCTTGAGACTCAAGAGCAAAAGAGACCTTCGGGATTCATTAAAAGTTAACTTTCTCTGAGAACCTTGGAGGATTCTTGTCTGGATGATGCAACACTGGGAAATTTCCTCTGAACTGATATAACTGCAGAAACTGTTGCCATGAAGGCTTCCTTTCAAATGTGTCTCAGAATTATTAGAACACTATTTTTCTCTTTTTTATTTTTATTCTTATTTAGGTAAACTTCAAATAAAATTAACCATTTTAAAGTTTACATACAAAGGCTTTTAGTACATTCACAACACTATGCAACCATCAATGCTAGACTTCCAGAACATTCTGCTGTGCCTAAAAAGAAACCCTAGACATATCAAGCAATCATTCACTATTCCCTCCTACCTTCAGCCCCTGGCAACCACTAACTAGCTTTCTGTCTCTTATGGATGTCCCTATTTTGAATGTTTCATTTTAAAAGACTTAAACAATGTGTGTGGCCTTCTGAATCTGGTTTCTTTCACTTAGAATAATGTTTTCAGGAATCATCCATGTTGTAGCATCTATCAAAACTTAATTGATTATTATGAGTGAGTAGTATTCCATTGGGTGAATATACCAGGTTTTATTATTCATTCATCTGTTGATGGCCATTTGGATTGTCTCCTCTTTTAGGCTATTATACATAACACTACCTGAAGGTCAACCAAAGATGAGAGATTAGGGTCTTTTCAAGTCTCTTCTAAGTAGTATCCAGCCCTGGGCATGCATGTGACTCTCTAGATACACACACACATCAGAATATTTATTATTCAGCTTAAAAAAAGGAGATCCCACCATCTGCAGCAATATGGATGAACATGAACCTGGAGGACATTATGATACATGAAATAAGACAGATGCAGAAAGGAAAAATCCATGTATTATATGTGGAATCTAAGTGGAAAAGCTGAATACACAGAACAGAGGCTACCAGAGGTGGGGGACAGGCCTGCAATAGGGACAGGTAATTCATAGGGTACAAATTTCAGTTATGTAGGATGAATAAATCTAGAGAACTAATATACAGCATAAGGACTATAGGTACTAATAGTGTATTGTATTCTGGAAGCTGCATTGGAAAGATTTTAGGTGTTCTCCCAAAACAAAGTAACTGAGATTGTGGATCTGCTAAATTGCTTACTGTATTATTCAATTTACCAGGCATAGATATATCAAAAATCATGTTGCTAATGGGCACAGGGCATAGTTAGCTAGGAGGAATAACTTCTAAAGTTCTACAGCAGAGTAGGATAACTATGATTCACACAATTAATTGAATGTTTTGAAATAGCTAATTTGATGTTCACAACCAAAGAAATGATACATGTCTGAAGTGATAAAAATGCCAATTACTGTGATCTGATCAACACACATTGTACACACGTATTTAAATACCACACACTACCCCATAAGTATGTATAATTAGTATGCATCAACTAAATATATTTTTTAAAGATTTTTATTAAAATGTATGAAGAAACAAAAGTGATATTCTCATGTCCATCAATTAGGTGAGGAAAATACAAATGTGACAAAGTAAAGCTGAAATATTGAGTGAAAAAAATATAGTCATGTGGGCTGGAGTTGTGGCTCAGTGGTAGAGCACTTCCCTAGCATGTGTGAGGCACTGGGTTCAATTCTCAGACCACATATAAATAAATGGATAAAATAAAAGTCTATCAACATCTAAAAATTTTTTTAAGTATATATAATCATGTTTTCATCTTAAGCTTCTACAGTTAAAAGCCTCCCTTCTTTTTTTCAATGAAATTCATTATGCTTCCTCCATACTGAGGACTTGTGCCAGGAATGTGGGTTGCCGGCTTCAAGGCTTCTGCCAACTGGTTAGGAAAAGGAGAAGCATCCAGGATAAGTTAAAATGACACAAATCTCTCTTACTGAGATGCAGTTTGTTTTCCTTAATTATGTGTTCCCGTGGTTGCTGCAAAGTTTTAGTACCCGGAGTTCTAATAAAGTTAGTTACAAACATTTTTGCCTGTTTATTTGTTGCTTCTGTGAATGGGAGGAGAGCACTTATAGTTCCTTATTCCTCCATTTTTGCTGACGTCACCCTGAAAGCATCCTCCCATGACTTTTTCCCAGGTATATCGTAGCTGAATGACAAGTTATATGGTCCCAGTAAGAATTCAGACAATAAACTGGAATCAGACTGATCTTGGTGCAAATTCGAGCTCAACCCTTTCATTTAACTTAATATCTGAACTTTAAATCAATCTCTTATCTCAACATGGGGATAACAACATTACAACCCAAAGAGGGCTTATTAATGATGCCATTTCTGGCACCATAATTTAAGGTACAAAGTTTATAATGCAGTATAGATTTCCTTGTCTTTACTACTGCAAACTGAAGTTTGAAGACATTTCTATACCTAAGAAAAAAGAACACAGGGCAGATATAGTTAATGGCTTGAGTATGAGGGAGTTAGATGAAATCAAATGAAACCATTTATTTTAAAATGCAACACTACAAAAAAATACCAGCAGTATATATAATATACTCTCACTTTAGGGTAAAAAGAGGCATATGAATCCACAGGAAAATATCTGGAAAGATAGACATTAAATAGTAAAGAATGATAATCACTGGTTAAAGGAAGTATGGTGTTTTTAATTTCTCACTTTGTCTTATCCATATATTATCATTTTACAAGAATATATACTGCTTTTGTATATTTTTAAAGTGCTTCTGACATACAGTAATATTACTGTATTTTATTTTAGGTCACATGAAATCACTTAATTTGCCGGCGCAGTGGCGCAGCCTGTAATCCCAGCGACTGAGGCTGAGGCAGGAGGATTGCGAGTTCAAAGCCAGCCTCAGCAACTTAGCGAGGCCCTAAGCAACTCAGTGAGACCCTGTCTCTAAATAAAATACAAAACAGGGCTGGGATGTGGCTCAGTGGTGGAGTGCCCCTGGGTTCAATCCCCAGTACCAAAATAAATAAATAAATAAAATAGAAATCACTTAATTTAACTTGTTGAGTAACTGCCAAACTTCTTGATACTGCACCATGTGTGAGTGTTCCATCCTTATACATCCTTATACACCTATACATTGTTGGCAGAATGTATATTTATAGTCATTAGAAAGAGAAACATCATGGCAGTTGCTTAAAATACTAAAAATAGAACTATAGCAATCCCACCACTGAGTATATATCTAAAGAAAATAAAATCAATGTGTTGAAGGAATATCCACACTCCCACATTTATTGTAGCACTATTCACCATAGCCAAGACATGGAATCAACCTAGGAGGCCATGGGTGGATGACTGCCTAAAGAAAATGGGTGTGTGTGTGTGATGGAATACTATTCAATCATTAAAAAGAACAAAATCCTAGCATTTACAACATGGATGAACCTGGAGGACATTATGTTAAGTGAAGTAAGCTACAAACAGAAAGACAAATATGACGTGATCTGATTCAGACATAGAACCTTAAAAAGCTTACATCATGGAAAGACAAAGTAGAATGGCAGTTACCAAAGGCTTGGTGCTTAGGGCAGAAAGAATGGGAAGAAGTTAGTCAAAGGATATATAACAGTTCAATGAGAAGGGGAAAGACCAGAATGGGAAATAAATAGAGAAAAAATAAGTAAGTGATTGCCTGGGGCTGAAGGTGTGGGGCAGGGTGGGAGGAGGCAGATAGGTGTATGGTGGGGGAGAAATTGGGAATGACAGCTGATGACTACAGAGTTTCTTTCTTGGGTAAAATTGTGGTGATGGCTACAAAAAACTGAGAGCATACTTAAAACCATTGGATTGTACACTTTAAATTGGTGAATGTAAAGTCACAGGAATAATACTTCAATAAAGTATAAGGGCTTCCATTTTCCACATCCTCACCAACACTTGTTATTGCCCATCTTTTTTTTTCTTTTTACAACTTTCCTACTGGATGTGAAGTGATATCTCATTATGAGTTTAGTTTATAATTCCCTGATAGCTAATGATATTGAGCATCTTTTCATATTTTTTCTTTATAGAAATGTCTAATTTATCTATTTTCAGAGTTATTGCTTATACATTCATTTAGTGTCAAATCTAAAAATCCACTGCCAAATTCAAAGTCATGAAAACTTCTCCCACTGTTTTCTTCCAAGAGTTTTGTAGCTTTAAAATCAATTGCTTTTTAAAGATTGGACTTTAATCTGCCTTTTTGTTTGAAATGTCTCAAGGCTTCCCAACAATCTTCTTGGGTATCAATGTAATTACCATTAGTTTCAAGGCTTTCTGCCTTGACCTTAGGTTAACACTAAAAATGGAAACCAAATAAACAGTAATTTGGGACTCAAAGTATAAAATATAAAATTATGAACCAGTAAGAGTGATTGAAACTTCTACTAGAAAACTATAACATGAGAAGTCAATGACAGACTTTTTGGACTCCAACATAAAGAACACACATAGGAGAGAGACCCAGCCCCCAGATCAAGTCATTTTTCTTTTGATCTGTGATAGTGCTCTATTCTATTTCCAGTTCTGCCTACCTTTAACTCTGACCTAATCTGAATTTTCTTGAGCTCCTCTGAACATAGGAAGGAACAATAACAGATCTCATCTTTTCTTCCTCTGCTCCTTTATTTTACTGAAAACAAACTATATTCCAAGTATAATATGCCCAATTTTTAAGCTACAAAATTCTCAGTTGATATAATCTGATTCTTCTGTAGCAGAACACTGTTTCCTATCTATAGTCATAAGACTGGCTTTTCAGCAATCCTAGGACTTGAGCCCAACTCCCAATTTATTGTATCTAATTTCATATGCAAAGCAAACCTAGTTATTGGCATGAATACACAATGTGACCTCTTACTTCTTTTTGTATTTTCTTTCATTTTCTGTACCCACAAACACATACGTAATGTTTTATAAATACTTAACTGGAATAACATTAATGTTTTTGTGGGTGTGTATGATACTTTATTCTTTTCCTTCTTCTTTGCTTATATTGTGTAGATATGGCATATAAGCACCTACAACAATTTCTCCACAGTCTTTTAACTTGTATACCTATGTGCATCAAAACCAGTCTCCATCAATACTGACACATATGACCTATCTGGGCACAGAATTATATACTCATTTTTTTCTTAGGGATCAAACCCAGGGCATGCTAAGCACTCTTTCTATCACTAAGATATGCCCACAGCCCTGTCCTCCTTTCTGAAATGTTTTTTCAGGAACCACCACATCATGTTCTCACGCTATATATTTCCTTCTGATACAGCTGCTAACCAACCCTCCAGAAATTGAAGGACACCTACTATGTTAGGCCACACAGCTTCACATATAGAGAAAAACCAAGGGTGGTTTATAGATTTCTAAGGTCAACTTACATTTTTACAGCAACTAAGCATTTGAAAAAAAAAGTTCATGCACAACTAATATGCTTTGAGCTATTTTTATTCTTCTTTTAATAAAAAAGGAATATGACTTGTCACTCAGTAAGTAGAATAACTACAATCACACTATACAGATTTGAGATAATGTTTATTTTATATTATTACATTCTGATGAATATTGTAAGATTACCTATATGAGAAGAGTAGATTACTGAAGCAAAATACATGTATGCAAAACCAAGAAACACACAAAAAAATTATTTCTAAATATGTGAGCTGCTTGTAGGCTGCATAAACTCCAGTTGCTGTCCACTTCCTCTAATCATCCTCTCTCTGAAACACTCCCTAGCAAGCCTGTCTTCTAGTAGATTTTAGTAGTAAGTGAAATGAATAAAACACAGGAAACAGTCCCAAGGGAGAGATGATCATGACCTGGCCTTAGCAGAGGCCTCTAACCTAGAGAATGGGAGCAGGATATTACTCTGCAGGGACGGACTTCATTCCCAGGGAACAAGACAAGCAGGCATCCAGCTCCTCTTTTGTGGGGAGGAATCTATTTGAGCATCATAGTGGGAGACCTTGATCATTCTTTTTTCTTATTAGCTCCATACCCCCATGTACTACTTCATCAGAAATTGATCATTTGTGGATATCTGTAACTGTTTTATTATTATCCCTAAAATACTGAAAAACTTTATATTAGAGAAGAATACAACTTTGTGTTGAGGACTGTACATCACAGCTCTACGTCCTTATATTGGTCATATCTATGCATTACATGCTGACCAAGAGCTGCTGTCATAACCTTTCATCAATTCAGCTTCCTACCAGCTGAATTGATGTAGAATTGTAATGGGATTGATAAGTTCAATAATAGACTTTGTGCAGAATTGTAATGGGATTGATAAGTTCAATAATAGACTTTGTGCCTTGTATTAAAACTATCCTCTTCTGAGTTACTCATCAGCCATTACTTTTCTCATGCACTAGCATATATGATATTGATATGACAAAGCTCTTTGTGGCTTAATTCAATATTGTAGTCACTAGATTAACAGTACTTATTTCCCATGCCTTTTTCCTCAGCATCCTCCTCATCAGTTTTACAAAGGGGAAATCCAAAGTCCAACAGCAGTTTGGAGACTTTTCTGTGGGACGAGATTTTTAATGTTTCTGCCTTGTTCTCTCAGATTGCTCACTTCAGAAAAAGCCAGATGCCAAGTAGTGAGAACTCTCAATCACACCTATGGAAAGGGGTATGCAATAAGAAAGAGAGGCCTCCTGCCACACTAGACTCTTCTGCCAAAAACCACATGAGTGAAGCATCTGGGATGTGAATCTTGCAAACTTAGCTAAGCCTTCAATGAACAATGCCAATCTTTTGAACATAACTTTGTGAGCAATTCTGTGCCACAGTAACCCAGCCAAGTTGCTACCAAACTCCTGATCTATAGAAACTGGGAAATTATAGCTGTTTACTGTATAAAGTTGTCAAGTTTTAAAGTATATTAGACAATTAATAGAAATAAATGGTTAAGGCACATATGAAGAGATATTCAAATTAATTAATATGAACAGAAATTTAAATTAAAATAATACTACTTTATATCCGTTTCTCTCTATAACCTAGATATTCTATTCCTAGATGGATATCCCAACTAAATTCGCTTGTGAGACATAAGAGGAAATGTACATCGGTTGTGATAAAAGTAATAGGAGCAAAATGAATGTCAACAAACAAGTAAGTAGGTAAAATGAACTGTATTATAGCAGTGGAAACAACAAATAGCTGTGGGCATAGCAACAGGAATTGACTTTAGAGGGACAATGCTAAGTTTTTAAAAACAAAGGCAAAGAATGATATATAAAACAGATATATGTTAAACTTGTAAAGCACACTCTTGAGTAAAATGCAGTACAGTATGGCAGGTGACCGCTCCTGAAGCAACAAATAGAAAAAATACATTAACTATAAAAATTGTATTTTGTGGCTATCAAGAAGCTATGGAAGAAATAAGGGTGAGATAAATGGAAATTTCTGAGAGGACAGACCATGCTGAGGTACAATGACAATCTCCAGGAACTTTTAACATAGAGGAATCTTTTGCATCTGAGCACCAACTTGTCATTGGCCTTGGTCCCTGTTGGGGATAAATGAGCCATTGAAGCTTTCACTCACATGCCCAGTTTTCCCCGTAGGACATTTGCTGAATGATGGAGCGTGTGGACTGAGGACTAGAACAAAAGCTTCTAAAATGCAAAGTGAAATCTCCTACACCTATACCCTGTGGTGCTTAGAAAACAGATATTTTTTGAGGGGCTGGCATTAATGTCAGTGATAAATACTCTCTGAACTAGTCTCTCCTTCAAAACATGTGCCACATTTTGAAGCTACCAGCAGCAGAAAAATAAAGAGCTAAGTGGAAATCCTCTGGAGAAGATAATAGAACTTCTAAGTCTTTTGAAAGTTAAGAGACAGAGACCCCAACAGTTTAACTGACTCAATAAAACATCTGGAAAGGTCAAATTTAGAGATGGTAAAAACAAAATGTAGACTGAATCTTACCGGAACACCAGTCTAACCATACTCAGGCTCCTGATTGATTAGTGATCAGTTCTCATTCCTGAAGCCTTACAGAAGGAAGAAGAACCACCTTTGGTGAAAGATAGCATTATCTAAAAACCATAAGAACCATAAGTTCAGCATATAATACAAAATTACTACGTGTGTAATGAGTTAAAAGTATTTGACTGCTAGTCAACATTTTATTACTGTAATAAATACCTGAAATAATTTATAAAGAGAAAAGTTTGCCTTGGCTCACAGTTTTGGAGATTTTGGTCCATGATCAACTGTCCCCCACTACTTTGAGCCTGTGGCAACATACCATGATGAGGGTGTGTAGCAAAGAAAAATTGCCTACCTAATGGCTGGAAAGCAAAAGAGAGAGAAAGAGGAAAAGTCAGGGGTCCCACAATCTCCTTGAAGGGGCACACTCCTATGACTTAAGACCTCTCACTAAGCACCACCTTTTAGTTTCTACTGCCAGGCTGAGGACCAAGACTTTAACACAAGAGCCTTTGGGAAACTTTCCAGATCCAAACTCAGTAATGACCAATAATAAAAAAACATGAAGTAAACAGTAGAAACAGATAGGATTTCCCAGATTTTGGAGTTAGTGACAGAGATTTTTAAATAACTCTGATTAGTACAATCAAGAAAATAAAAGGTGGGTGAATTAGAAGAAAGTACAGAGATTTTCACCAGAAAATGAGAATCTCTAAGAATCAAATGAAATTTTCTTGAATGATGATAATGCACTAACCTTAATGGAGTACAGATTACACAGGTATACACATTTTTCAATTTCCATGTATGCATACTTAAACTTTGTACATTATACTATATGTAAAATTTACCTCTAGAAAATAAACTTTAAAAATGCAGAAATATAATTAATTGTACACATGCAGAAATATTTAGAGACAAGAACATCAATGTCTGCAATTTACTTTTGAAATCTATCTTTAAAGAGATGGATTGATGAGTGGATGAGGGGATGGATAAATGAATAACAAAGCAAGCCAGGTAAAATGCTAATGATAGAACTACAGATAACAGGTGTTCACTGGAAATTTTTCAATTTTGCTATATATTTAAATTACAAACTAAAATATTGATATAAGGGGATATTATGAATGATAGTATGTCAATAAATTTGACATTTGGATTAAAGAATCAACGATTTCTTCAAAAAAATCTCACATAACATAGTGGTTTAAAATAGTATATGAATTATTTAAGAGCACAATTGACCTACTCTTGCACATGGGCCATATTTAGTGATTTCCTCCTAGTAGCAGTTGCAGTTTTACAGATTAAGTCATGAGAGACATTATGGCTTGCTGTTGTGTATATGTGTATCTATCTATCTCTCTCTCTCTCTCTCTCTCTCTCTCTTCCCTCTCCCTCTCTCTCTCCCTCTCTCTCTCACTCATAGATTACCTGCTCTGGAAAAAACAGTTGCCATGGCACTCTGCAGAGACTCTAAGCCAAGAAACACTGAGTGAGTCACAAAATACATACTGCAGCCCAGTGAAGCATACAATAAACATCCTACTCAATAGTGAAATATTATAATTTTCCTCATAAGAAAAGGAACAAGACAAAGATACCTACTGTCACCATTTAAATTCAGTATTGTACTGGAGGTCCTAGCCAATGCAATAAGGCAAGAAAACTAAAGGCATAAGGACTAAAAATAGAAAAAAACTGATTTTTCATAGATGATATAGTTATACAGATAGAAAATCCAAATGAATATAAATTAGAATCAATAAATAAATGTAACAAGTTTGCTAAAAACAAAATCATTGTATAAAAGTCAGTTCTATCTCTATATACTAGAAACAATTAGAAAATCAAACAGTTTTAAATATTCAGTTAGCAAAAATATCAAGAAACATTAACTACCTAGCAATATAAATTCAACAAAAGATGTGTAAGAAATCCACAGAAAACTAAAAATTCCACTGGACAAAAATTTAAGAACTAAACAAAGGGAGAGATATGTTGCATTCATGGATTTTAAAGCTTTGAGGTGTAAAGATCTCAATTTTCCCAAATAAAGCTATAGATTTAAAAGTTCTAATAAAAAGTTCTGGCAGGTTTTCCCTCTGAAAGTGATAAATTCATATAGAAATTTATAATGTCAAGAGCATCCATGGCAATCTTGAAAAACAACAAAACTGGAAGATTTACATTGCAGACATTGAGACCTGTTATAAAGCAATAGTAGTTAAAGCTATGTAGTAATAGTACAAAAAGACAAATTGTCAACTGGAACATAGCATTCTGGTTTATGATAATAATAACAGTACATCACTATGAGCAATGGATTGTCTTTTCAATAAATTGAATTGAGTCAATTGGATACACACAAAAAATAATGTGCTTTCACCTCCATCTCATATGTTAAAAAACCAATTCTAGGTGGACTCTAGACTAAATGAGACACATAAAACAAAATATTTTTAAAAGAATCTTATTTAATATTGTAAAAACTAAAGATTTCTTGAATAGTATACATAAAACACTATTCATATATAAAACCAAATAATACACTGACTTCTAGAACTTCTAGAAACATAACAAACACCATGAAGAGGATGAAAATGTAACCAATGAAGAGGGAGAAAATACAATCACATTTCTGGCAATGGCCTCATAGCCGCAATATTAAAAGGATTCCCACAAATCAATAAGTAAAAGACAAACAACTTAAAAAGAAAAATAGGTAAAAGACTTGAACATATAATTCATAAAAGATGATATCCATATATAGGATATGGAAATACAGAGATTATAGACATGTGTATAATATCATTGTTTTCAGCATGTTTAAAAGTTTATAAAAATGACTCTACTAGAAATACCCTGTAACTTTCTTTTTATGTTTTGCTCAACATATTTTTGAGAATTATCCATGTTACCATACCTCTAGTCTAATCATTTCCATTACTCCGTTTAATTCCACTGTCTGGCCATACCATATATATTTTATATGGCATGTAAAAATATTATTTATTTTTAAATAAATAAGATTGAAAAATAAAAGACATCCAATGTCCAAAGTATCCAATTTCATTAATCATCAGAGAAATTGAAATTAAAACCATAATACACTGCTTATATATACCTTTTGTCATAGTTTAAATCTGGAACGCCCCCCAAAGGCTCATGTGTAGAAGGCTTGGTCCCCAATCCAGAATGTTTAGAGGTGGGACTTCTACAAACAAATGGCTCACAAGGGTTCTGATCTTATAAACAGATTATTTCATTAATGAGTTCATAATTTAATGGACTATTAGGAGGTGGTGGAAATCCTAGGTGATGATGTCAACTTGAAGAATGTAAGTCACTGGGTACATACCCTGGAAGTAATCTTATCCCAGCTCCTTCGGCTCCCTTCTCCCCCCCTTCCCTCCCCTCCCCTTCCCTCCCCCTTCCCTCCCCTTCCTTTCCTTTATCCTCCTCTTCCTATTTCTATTTCTCTCTCCCCTTCTCTCTCCCTCCCTCCCTCTCTCTCCTCCAAAGCAATGGACCTTACTGACTATGAACTATGAATCTCTGAAAGCATATGTTAAAATAAATCTTCCCTCCCTTAAGCTACTTTTCTCAGGTATTTTGTCACAGCAATGAAAGCTGACTAACATACCTTCTAAAATGCCAAAAAAATTAATTAAAAAAAGTGGATGCTGATACCTAACCGGGGTGTTGTGGGGGTGGGGTGGGGGGTGGCAGGGGTTGTGGGGGGGATAGGAAAGCATGGAGGAAGTATGAATGGTGTGGAGGAAAATGGGATGG
This sequence comes from Glaucomys volans, assembly GCA_020662805.1. Taxonomy (NCBI): domain Eukaryota; kingdom Metazoa; phylum Chordata; class Mammalia; order Rodentia; family Sciuridae; genus Glaucomys; species Glaucomys volans. The sequence goes on from JAJEJO010005267.1 coordinate 109,600, forward strand.
GAGGGGATGGGGGCAGGAAAAATAGTAGACTGAGACAGACAGTACTACCCTATGTAAATGTAAGATTATATGAACTGTGTGAATAAAAAATAAATTTAAAAAAATACATACAACTTAAGGAAAGTTGAAAAATCGTGAACATTACGTTTTCACATTAAAGAAGCTGATATAATGGGAAAAAAAAATGTTTTGGGATTGGGCATTGATCCTAAGGGTGCGCTACCACTGAGGTACATCCCCAGACCTTTTCTTAATTTTAATTTTGAGTTAGGTGCTTGCTAAATTTCCCAGGCATGTTTCAAAACTGCAATCCTCCTTCCTCAGCCTCTCTGGTAGCTGGGTTTATAGGTGTGCACCACTGTGCCAAGCAACATTTCAATTTTTTTTTTTTTTTTTTTTTTTTTTTTTGCGGTGCTGATGATTGTACCCAGGGCCTTATGCTTGCAAGGTTCAAGCTAGCTACCAACTGAGTTATATCCTCAGCCCATCATTTTCAATTTTAACACAGTCAAATTATTTATTTTTTCTTTAATGAATTACTTAAATATTTTGTGCTTTTTAAAATGGTATTGTGTGGTGGCATTTCACTGAATACTTGCAATACACCTGAGAGTTGTAAACTGAAAAAAAAAAAAAGTAATGGCAAGGATGTGGTGCAACTGGAATCCTCATAAACTGTTGGTCAAAGTGTACACTGATATAACTACTGGGGAAACGATAAACACATGCATGGTGTTATGACCCAGCAATCCTTCTCCGTAGTAGGTACCCTACATAAAGGTATACATGTATTCACCATAAAACCTTAGAATGTTTACAGCAACATTATTTTACAATAGCCAGAATCCAGAAACCCAAATGTCCATCAGTTGGTGAATGGATAAACAAACTGTTGTATATACAATAAAAATGAATGCATTTTTTTATTTCAAGTTTATTTTATTTTAACGCATTTCTTAAAATTTTATTTTAAGAAATGCATTATTTGTACAAGCCTTCTCACAAAAACCACAATTATATAGGCAAAGCCTTTCCAAGGAGAACTACAGAGGGCAGAGTTAGTAGCAAGGTTAGTAATGTCTTACCTCACAGTAAGCCTTGAAACAAGTTTACCCACTGATATTCCTAACTATCATGATTGTAAGGATTCTTTGCTCTAGACAGTAAGAACTTTCTAAAGTTACTGTTGATTGACTGAGATACTCATTCAATAAATATAGTAAGTTAATATAAATTTGAAAGTCTCCCTTGCCCTCTGGATCATTATACTTCCTTACTGAATCAGTAGCTTTTATACTAAGGCAATTTAATGCTAAGAACCAGAGGCTATTTTCTGCTCTTAACAGGAAACTATAATAATTTTGTTTATAGACAAATTGGCATAATATGCAGAAAATAAATATATGCTAGGATCTCTCAGATTAATTAATATGGGTGGGAGGACAAGAAATTGAATTTTATGTATAGTTTCCACTGTCTTCTTCCCATGCCACTTATACCATTATACCAATTTTTTTTAAATGAAGATTGTCCTCAAATATAATTATCAACCAAGACCCATAATATGTGTGGGGTAAGAGTGGGTGGGGTTAACAGAAATCAGGGAAGTAGCAAAATCAGGTTAGACTCGTTCAAAAAGGATATGAGAGAACACAATTAGTAAAAGGATGTTCAAAATTCAAAGCAAAATCACCTTTAGACCATTAGACAGAAAGGACAGCAGAATTACAACGTGTCCATGAATTCCAAGATCACATTCTTCCCCATTAATGTGTTCAATTTTTATGTATCAGTTAAAATAAATTTAATTAAAAAATAATTCCTAAGGGAAGGATGAGAGACGAACAGGTTTATGCATGAATAGCCTTAAAAATCTCTGTCTTGTGTTTCAGAGTCTGATGAGTCTAAACCTCGTAATGAATAATTCCTGAGTGTTTTCAACCTAAGACCAAGTGATTGGCAGTTGCAAATACCTTTCAAAAGGGTGAATTTAAAAAAGAAAAAATATATGTACCTATCTGAGGTAGCAAGAAAGATTTATTAAGATCAGTAATAGGGTCTTTTAGCTGTTCAGTTTTTTGATATTCACTCCTACTCATGAAAGTAAATGGAAAGTGATGATAAAGTTTGGCGTGGTGGCACATGCCTGTAATCCCAGCAGTTCCGGGAGCTGAGGAAGGAGGATCACAAGTTCAAAGCCAGTCTCAGAAATTTAGCTAGGCTCTAAGCAACTTAGTGAGACTCTCTCTCAAGCATTTCTGATACATACAATGGCCTGGATGTAACTCAAAAATAATTTGGACAGAAAATCCAAACACAAAAACATACATGTATATAAATCCTTGCATATGAAGTACAAAAACAGGCAACAGGATGGATGGATGATTCTCATAAATACAATGTGCAGCAAAACAAGCCAGACACAAAGAGTATACATAGATGATTCTATTTTAAAAAGGCAAAACTAATCTATGCTATTTAAAGTTAGAATAATGACCACCTTTCAGGAAATGATAATTATTAGGAAAGAGCACAGGCAGGGGCATTTCTTGGATGTTAATAATATTCTGTTTCTTTATCAGATGAAAATATATTGAACTGTACATTTATGATAAATGCATTTTAATGACTACATGTTATACATCAAAAATACATAAGTATTTTTAAAAGCAAAAGAATATACATGCATACAAACTAATAGTAAACATTAAACAGAAACACATATAATTAAAAGATACAGAAATGAGAATGTGGAGAGGATAAAGGAGAAAATAAATAAAGGATTCTTCTGCTATTCCCATACCTGGATCACTCCATTTAGCACATATGCAGCAACTCTGAACCAGAATTGGCCTCTACCCTGTGGAATGGGGAGAGGGACAGTCCCAGCCTACTCATTTATGGGACCAGGAAAAAATTTCAAATAGAGACCTATATACCATATATCTAAAAAATGAGAAGTTTTAAACCAAGCTGTTGAGTAAAATATGTTCCACCTGCCTGCCTGCCTGCCTTCCTACATACATATACACATGCACACACACACACACACACACACACACACACACACCATAATGATCAGGAATACCAGGTTCAAATTTAGAATCTTCACACTATTCCAGGCCCATGGCCCAATCCCCTTCTCTTCCCAGCCCAACTAAGTCCCACATTGCAGAAAACCTCTCAAGTGCACATGTGGACACCTCAGTACTTCTAAATTCCATCAAACTTCTGTATTCACCCAATTCTTAGGGCTGAGGGTATACACCAGTGGCACAATCTTCCCTTAAAAGGCTGCACAAGAGAAAAAGACTCACACAAGTGCTGAAACTGGGCTGACATCATATGGGCAGGAATTACAGAGTCAACTGTACTAGGAGAGAGGTTTGAATAATGTAGGTTCTGCATAGGCTCAGGATGGACACATCCCCCAGGCCCGCGAACTCCTTGCCTCATGGGAAGGGCATAGCCAAAGGGGCACAAGTGAAAACCAAGCTGAAGGGCAATAGTAGAGACACCCAACCTCTAACTGAGCTGAGTTGACATTTGCTGTATTAGTCTGCTTTCCATCACTTTGACAAAATACCTAAGATAAGCATCTTAGAAAGGGGAAAAGTTTATTTCAGTTCATGGTTTCAGAGGTTTTAGTTCATGATCACTTGACTCTGTTGCTTTTTGCCTGTGGCAGCAGTTTCATCATGACAGGAGTGTGTGGCAGAAGAAGTTGTTCACCTCGTGGCAGCCAGGAAGCAAAAGGGTGAGACAGGAAGTGGATGGGATCCTGATATTCCCTTCAAGGACATACCCCCAATGACCTAACTTTCTTCCACTAGGCTTTATCTCTAAAAAGGCTCCACCACCTCCCAGTAGCACCACAGGCTAGTGAACAAACCTTTAACACACGGGTCTTTGAAGGTCACCTATACAAACCACAGCACTTGCTCTATACTTTACAGCCTATGGAGCACTTTCACATAACAATGCTCTTAATCAGTCCCCACAATCTTGTAAGATTCTAACATACTCCACTTGAGAAATGAGAAACCTGAAACCAAGTGACTTGCCCAAAATTAAAATTAAATTAAAAAGTGAGCACTGTTAAGTCTCTAGGGAAAGACTTTTCCTTCCAGTCTTCAGAGGTCACACTCTTTCCATTATTCATCAATGCCAAGCATTCCCCAGTTCTCTAGAGAACTCACAGGGCTAAGATGGAATTGGAAATTGGAAATACGTGGTTGAAATGTTTTGGAAGAAGACCAGAGTCAGGAAGGAAATTTAACACCAAATACAAAGCAGTTTCTGGGAAACACCCTGGGCCCTGAGCAAAATTCATCACTGGGACAAAGATTACTTTATAGAGGTGGAAATCATAACTGAATCCTGGGGGCTCCATTCCTACCCTAAACCACAAAATGATGGCTTTTAACACATTCAAGCAATCCCCACCCAAATTCCACACCAATTACATGGGGGCCCAGCTCTATAGACCTCCTCTCTCCACCAACCCGCTGAAAATACTTTATTAATGAGAGGGCAGCATAAAGCCACTAGGCTTGATCTACTCAGAGACAATCCAAAGAGAGCAGCCTGGCACCAACCACAAATGAAGCCCGACCCTCCTCCAGCAAGGACCTACTGAGGCTATGCCTCCCTCTAATTACCAGTGTGCCTGGCTCAGGGCCTGGGCAGTTATTTAGAGAAACATCGCCTGCTCCACACAGATATCCATGAGGCTGGGGCTGCAGCACTCTCAGCTCAAAGCCATCTGCCTGAAGCTGTGATCTCCTCATTCTACTATCCTGGGACACCTTGGGCCACTTGTACACCCAAGCTCGCAGCATCATGTCGCTCGCACATACAGCTGCAGAGTACATGCTCTCTGATGCCTTACTACCTGACCGCAGGGGATCCCGCCTCAAAGGACTGCGCCTGGAACTGCCCCTGGACCAGATGGTCAAGTTCGTTGCTGTGGTCTTCCCCTTATTGCTGATGTCCCTGGCATTTGCCCAAGAGTTCTCCTCCGGTAAGTTGCTTCAAGAGCCAGTGAGAGACCCCACTTCAATTTACTCTTTGCATGAGCTCTGAAGAGAGACAGCTCCCACATTGACTAGGTTTTATGACTTTGGACTGAGCTGGATTAAAGAAGTTTTAAATGTCACCCTTTGACACTTTACAATAAGAAATAGTCATGATTTCAATATTCTTATATTTTATATTACTTTCATAATTAAAATTTTATTTTTGTTAGCATATAGATAATAGAGTTTGGGGCCCCATAATCTCTTCAGTGTTAGCCACATTGTTGACAAATATCTAATTTCCTCTGAGCCTTCTTCCTACCCTCACCTCCAAGAACATGTATTATTTGAGAACAAGATTTGAAAATATATATTAAGGGCCTGATACAGCCCTTAGCACATTCAGAGGTGCTAAAAAAAACCTACTGCTTTCTCCAAAAACCCCAGTTACACACAAAGACACTAACATACACATGCTTAACGATGTTTTAGACATTGAATTAACCCAGCAAATCTACTACCTCTATTAAAGAAAATATGGATTTTCTGAGAACTGGGATATCTGGCTTTCTTTTCTAGTCATTCTATTTGCTTACTACATTTCCCAGTGAAGTGTGTCTACCTCCTTCATTCACCCACACGAAGGGGAAAGGTATTTGCTCCCTACTCTGCCTCTTTCTGGAAAATGATGGGAAAACAAAAAGTAAGAAACTCTCCCCCAAGCCTACTTTCCTTCCAGTACCACTTGCTTGTCCTTTCTGTTTGGGGTTCAGAAGTCCAGATAATTAATTCTCTGTTTTAGAATCTAAAAGATGTCAGCTTTTTCAGGAAGGAGATGTCACCATCACACTGCAAGCCCTCTGGTAAGAAACTGCAGGGGTGCAGGGATAACCCATCCCCTGGGAATCCAGGGGAATACTTTGAGAGCAAAGAACCACCAGATCAGGCTGAGTCAGTGCACTGATAAGCAAAGGCTAAACAGTAGGGTTCTATCCCGTCATGCCCTGTCTTCCCAAGACACAGCAGTGCCAAGCCCACAAAACTAAAGCATGGGAAGAAGACAGTATCTGCCAGACACATAAATTCAGAGTTGTGAAGGTGACCCCTACAAAACTCTTAGACAATGACCCCTTCGAGTTCCCATTCCCACCTCCAAGTTGTATTCTTATTCCAGGGTCTCCAATCAGCTGCTTTTCTCCAAGTAACTTCAGTGTCCGGCAGGCTGCATACGTGGACAGTTCCTGTTGGGACTCACTGGTTCACCATGAACAGGATGAGGCGGGCCAGTACAAGATCAAATCTCTCTGGCCCCACAAGGTAAAGCAGACAGACTCTGTCAGGCTAGCTTCACAGCTGGGTGGCAGGAGAGAGAGCTATATCAACACATTCCTTCTCACCTCCTTCCACCTACCTTACACCCCCTCCCCCCACTGACTTTTGTGTTCCAGGCATTCTTCAAATTCCTGCTGATCTTCAACTGCCCACTTTTATCTGACTGGATGCTTTGTACCTGTGGGTGAGGCTCTTCTATAGGCAGTCTTTAGCTGAAGGTGAACCCTTTGGTCTATTCCTCTGGGGAAAAAAAAAAAAAAAAAAATCAAATATCAGTATCTATTATTGTCCTTCTCTTGGGCTGGTCACTACTGTCTGAGAAGAGTCATTCAGTTCTTAATTTGTGTAGAAGAGCAGGGCACAGTTGGTTTTAAGCCTAGCTGTCAGCACTCTGGGAATTCAGTCACTCATTATTCATTCAGCTGATCCCCCATTCTCAGTATGGTTCCTCTGCCCTCAGTGGGCTCACAGAGTTTAATCTGGCTTAAATCTTCACAGTAAATCTCTAGCCTGTCAGGGAGGGCCAGGGTGGTCACTGGAATGTATCACATTGCAGAAAAGACCTTTTGGTCTATTTCTCAACACAGATTTTTCGATTTACTGTTGTAAGTTCACCTACACAATCATTGTTCAAGTTCCTCCATATCCCCAATTCCTTTCTGGTTCTGCAGTGCAAATAACTCTCTTCTCACTACCTCAACTCCCGACTCTCCCCACATGCTGATGTCTTCTGATTTCCAGTTTTCAGCATTCTGTTGCTCATCTCTTCTCCTATTTTGTTTTTGTTTGCTTATTTGTTTGTTTCCTCTCCTACTACTAAAGACCGCACCCAGGGGTATTCTACAACTGAGCCACATCCCTGGTCCTTTTTCTTTTTTATTTTTAGATAGGGTCTTGTTAACTTGCCCAGGCTGGCCTCAAACTTGTGATCCTCCTGCCTCAACTTCCTGAGTCACTGGGATTACAGCCATGTGCCACTGTGTCCAGCCTCTCCAATTCTCTTTGTCCTTATAAAATCATGTCTTTCTTTTTAATATTTTATTGTCATGCTAGTGGGATTGATTGATTGATTATACTAGGGATTGAACCCAGAGGTACTTTACCACTGAGCCACATGTCCAGTCCTTTTCATGTTTTATTTTAAGGCAGGGTCTCACTAAGTTGCTTAGGGCCTTACTAAATTGCTGAGGCTGGTCTTGAACTTGTAATCCTCCTGCCTCAGCCTCTGGAGCCACTGAGATTACAGGCATGCACCACCATGCCCAGCTGCTAATGGGATTTATGAGGGAACAATGCTAACATGTCTGTTCAATTCACCCTGTTTAATCAGAAATCACTCAAGGCATTTCTAGTGATGACTGCTTATAAGGTCTCCAAATACCACAGTTCTGGGACCTGGACAAGGCTAGAGAAAATGGAGAGAGCCCAGAAGGCCTCTGCCACTGGCAGTTCAAGCAGAACTTAGATGGTAACAAGGTCAAGATGTCACAGAGGGGATTTACAAGTCAAGAAAGAATCAAATGCCTGATCATCAAAGTCAATGGGAAATTGTTTAAGCCCAGATCCCCCAGCTCCACCTCACACCTATAGAAACACTCCATAGAGGTAAAGGGCTTAGTTTCAAGAAAAGTTATTTCTTGGACAGGAGTGAAAAGGTTCTAACTTTCTCTTATAGTCTCACATTCCTAGCCTTTCTTTTTTAGTTCAGAAAGCACACACACACATTTCTTTCTTCTCGTAGACATATACAATCAAATACATACCTCCCTTTTTTTCTCCAAACTCTCTTCTAAAAGGAAAAACACATCCCTAGTTCAGGATAAGGTATTGGTCAAGTAGTCATTCAGGGAATATGCTCCCATATCACCCAGTCCAACTACAAATCCCGTCACTCCTCCTGGGTGTGTAACAGTGTGCATAGGCACTTAATCCTCTCATGCTTCAGTTTCCTTATCTGTAAAAATCATATCTGATAGCCTCTTTGTGAAAATCAAATAAAATAATGAATGCTAAGTGCTTACCAAAAACATGACTTTAAAAACCTTTACAAATAGAGATTTTACTGTGAGCAAAACAGTGGGCTCAACCCAGTTTCACATCATAAGTATGATAAGGAAATCTAAGGAAAATTATTATCGTTTGTTAAGGCTGCTGTAATGAAGTACCACAAACTCTGGCTTACAGAACAGAAATGTACTGCCTCACAGTTTTAGTACTCAGAAGGCTAAAATCAAGGTGTCAGTAGGGTTGGATCCTCCCTTCTCTTTGGCTTGTAGCTGCATCACCCTGGGTGTTCTCCCTGTGTGCGCCTCTTCATATGATATATATGTGTATATAAAAACATCAGCCACATTGGATGAGGAGCCCACCCTAATCCAGTTTAACCTTATTTTAAATCAGCAAGTTACATCTGCAACAAGCATATTTCCAAATATGATTTCATGCAGAGATAAGGATTAAGACACCCATATATTGGGGAGGGAGACATAAACACAATTCAACCCATCTCAGTACCTCATCTCAGATAGCTAACAGTACAGTTAAAGAGACAAGGATTACGCATTCCTGAAAGTCAGTTCACAGATCTATACATGAAAGAACCCCAAAAGAATTCCAAGATGGTTTCTGATGGTGTAATCTGGCATTACCAAAAAATCCAAAGATGAGAAAATAACCAGCGTGCATTACAGAAGTCAGGGCATTATAGAAGGCTACATGGAAGAAATGGGATTTTCTCTTTCCTAGGATGTCATGGACAATTTGGCTATGATCTCAGGCTAGCTACTCAGCCCAACATATTTAAGAGGGAGAGGGGAGAGAGATACACATACTCACACACACCATACCCTCTCACTCTTCCTCTTCCCCTTGAGACCTGAGATAGCCCATAGATCAGAAAAACTATATGAATATGGAGAACAGGAAGATCTGCCATCCCTTTCCTACTGGACTCACTATATTCCTTCATATTGGTAAAGAGCCTTACATGGCCCATTCCCCATGCTGTCTTCCCCTTCTGAAATAGGAACTAGGGAGAGGAGAGCCCTCACTTAGTACTATCACTCAAGGCTCAACAACCTGGGCCACCTGCTCAGTCAATTCTTGTCCTACAGGCCCTCCCCTACTCCCTTCTGGCCCTGGCCATGGCCATGTACCTGCCAGTGCTGCTGTGGCAGTATGCAGCTGTTCCAGCCCTCAGCTCAGATCTGCTGTTCATCATCAGTGAACTGGACAAATCTTATAATCGTTCCATCCGCCTGGTGCAGCACATGTTGAAGATCCGGCAGAAGAGCTCTGACCCCCATGTCTTCTGGGATGAGCTGGAGAAGTGAGTTGTTTCTTCAGTCTTTTTCTGAAGGATGCAGTCAAGCCTAAAATGGTATCCACACATAGTAGTCTTTAAAATGTTCTATATGTCATATTTCTTAAGGGAGCAAAGTTCTCATCTTCTCATGACTTGTCATTCTTGTAGAGAAAGGCCTCTGTCTGCAGTTTATAGATGAACACACTGAACCACAAAGGGATTAATCTCACTAAAATGCCACTTCTGTATACTACTCCCCTTCTTAGAAACCTTCAATAGCTCCCCCCAAGTCTACCAGAACTACACAAATTCTCCCAAATATTTGCCTAAACATATGGTTACTTTTTCAAACATGTAACTATAAGTTGAGTATACCAAACCCCAAAATCCAATATCCATAATAGTCAAAATTCCAAATATTTTTGAGCATTGTTACTAAAATCTATGCAAATATTCCTAAACCTGAAAAACTTCAAAATCTGAAATACTTCTGGTCCCAAACATTTTATATAAAGGATACTCAACCAAATGACAGAAACCTTTCACTCTACCTAAACATTTTTCCCTTTTCCACTGAACAAATTACTTATTTAGTCCATTATTCATCCATCTGAGTATCATAGACTATGAGGGGTGCTTTGGATACATTGTGTGTGTGTGTGTGTGTGTGTGTGTGTGTGTGTGTGTGTGTTGGAGGGCAGGGGGCAGTGGCAATAAAGCTATCATTATTCATATGGAGCTTACATTCTCTAGAAGGAAAACAGACAAAAATATGCAGAACACAGCAATAAAATGTTAGGGGATGATGACTAGTGTGAAGAAGAAAACAGCAAAGCATGGGAAGGGGCTCTAGAAAGCTGAGCAATTAATTGTAGTTTTAAACAGAGTGACCATTATTGAGTCATGATTTGAAATCATACTGTTTCAAGTTTATGCACACACTATATCCTCTCTAAAAAGTTTCCCTCTACCTTTTGAGACCCAGCTTTAAGCCAATATTCTCTATAAAGGTTTCTGCACATTCCAACCTACACTGTTACTCCATCTCCTAACTTTTATAATAACTATGGTTTGTCATTACAATCAATTTAGCAACAAATCAAGTGACAATTGCATTGCATATTTGCATGTTTTGTCTGCTCCTTCTCCAACAAATAAGACCTTAAGACTCTTTGGAACAGAGACTGGTTTACCTACCTGAACACCACAGTTCTCAACAAATACTCATTAGCACATTCATTCATATAAAATAAATGAATTGGTCCAAAAACCATCCACAGAATATGCAAGCCAAGAACTGGGACACATTTAGACTCCCAGTCCAGTGCTAATTTCATTAGCCTATTACTTTCAAAGGTCCTATTTCTGCTTACAGCTTTAATGTGCCTTACTGGACAGAAATCCAAAGTGACCATTCACTATTCATCAATCAACCCCCAGGTTTCTCACATTGCATTCAGTACTTGGAGAAATGAGTTATACTCATATCTTTTGGGGGAAGAATCATGGTTATGCTTAGGGAAGGCAGATATTCCATGAACCAAGAATTCCGTAATGAATGCACATATTTGTTACTTTCCCACATGACTCTTGGGGTATGGTTCTACATGGTGCTTCTTAACCTTGCCTCCTTTCTTTCCCTGCCCAGGGCCCGAAAAGAACGATACTTTGAATTTCCCCTGCTAGAGCGGTACCTGGCATGTAAGCAGCGCTCACACTCACTAGTGGCCACCTACCTCCTGAGGAACTCCCTTTTGCTTCTCTTCACCTTGACCACATACCTGTACCTTGGTCACTTTCATCTGGATGTCTTCTTCCAGGAAGAATTCAGCTGCTCCATCAAGACAGGGCTACTCCATGATGAAACCCTCATTCCCGAACTGATTACATGCAGGCTGACCTCCCTATCCATTTTTCAGATTGTCAGCCTCTCCAGTGCAGCAGTATACACCCTGTTGGTTCCTGTGATAATATACAACTTCACACGACTATGTCGGTGGGACAAACGACTCCTATCTGTATATGAGATGCTCCCAGCTTTTGATCTCCTCAGCAGAAAGATGCTGGGATGCCCCATCAATGACCTCAATGTGATCCTTCTTTTCCTCCGAGCCAACATCTCTGAGCTCATCTCTTTTAGCTGGTTGAGTGTCTTATGTGTGTTGAAGGACACAACCATCCAGAAGCATAACATTGACACAGTGGTCGATTTCATGACATTATTGGCTGGCTTAGAACCCTCAAAACCCAAACACCTCACCCAACAGAGGTGTGATGAACATCCATAGTTAGTTTACAAAGAAACCATGCAATGAAAAATTTGTGGAAAGCAAAAGTCTTTCACCTTCTTTATAAGCCACACACAATACACACACACACACACACACACACACACACACACAATCCACTTTAGAATTGCCAAGCTTGGATTTTCCTGACTTATGTAACCTTTATTTGTAAGAAGATAAAATCAATACATGGAAACAAATGTGAAAGCTTGAAATTGAAGAGTTGAAATGTTATGGAAATGACAAGACGGTACCCAAAAAGTAGGAGAAACCAAGTTTTATTTTACGCCAGGGGGCCCAGAGGAGATTAGCACTCCAAAATTCTGAGACCTGATCCACAGTTTCTCACAATATTTATAGGTTATTTGATGTCATCTTAGACCCATCCTATCCTTGGGGCTTTTTCCTTTTTTTTTTTTTTTTTTTTAATTCCTAATCTATGTGGCTGAAGGCCTTGTGCAGCTCTAACATAAAGCATGCTCACAGAGCAGATAAGAAATAGCTCTTTTCACAGACATCTATTACATTTCAGGAAGGATTAGTCAGACTCTTAGGGCAGTTATTGACAATGCAAAAGGTAGGGACCCATAGTTAATCAGGCTTCCTGGAGAAAGGCTAAGGAAGGAAAGGGGAACTAACCCCTTCCCCAGGCATTGGACTCTTACCATAACATTTTTGTAATTTCATTTCACAACCAGGTCCGGTTTTGCCATCACAAAAGAAATTAAAAAATTTGATTCTAAAGGATATTTATAAAGATTAGTTCTTCTCACTATATTCACTTCATAGCCCTTCTAGGATGCATACTTGGACATCCCCCAAAGAGAAAGTAGAGCAATCTGGTAAGATATTAATAAAGATGTGAAACTCTTTGGTGTGGCCTGAAATCCTAGGAATTTGTCCAGATCACTTCAGGGAAGTTATTAGCCTTACCAAGCCCTTGTGATCTGTAAAATAATCCAAGAGATAATGACAGATTTTATTTGTAATTTGGTCTTAGAGTTTAAGACAAAAGAGGCAAGGACCATGCATAGCCATGAGTGGAGTCTTGAACTGTCTAGATACACTGTTGATCATCTAAATCAAGGACTCTTTTCACTAAGGGCTGGGATTATGGGCTACTATAACTTCACCTATAGCCACTAAATAGGAAGCATTTAGAAATAAAAAGGATAAACAGTAAAATGCTATTGAGCCCTTCCTCTCTTCTCTCTTATTCATCAATTCATCCTTATACCTAACTCTTAATCCTATGCCTGGATGTAACGGATCCTTAATCCAATTCCAAAGATCACATTCAGCCCACAATACCAGGATGTCTAACATTTTACATTATTGCATGGACCCTCCCTTCTTCATATAAGTAAAAAAGCAATGACGCTTCTAACTCAGATAAATTACCTTAAAAAAGCAAACACTGATAGACACTCATCAATGACTTTCTATTGTCATTAAGAGAAGGCCGGCTCTTCAGTTGATATACAAAGCCTTTCATGATCTAAAACCTGCCCACGACTTCAGTCTCTCCTCTTGCTTCCCATACACAGCTTTCACTTGTATCAGCTACTTGCAGTTCCTATGCTTTTCATGATTCTCAGCTTTTAAATATGTTGTCCCTATTACCCGGGATGCTTGCCTCTGTTCTTCACTAGACCAGCCACTACTTCTCCTTCAGAGTGTACTTGGACACATTTCCTTCAAAAAACTTTGTTTCCTCCCTTCTTCCTTACTGTACTGGGTGATGCCATATCAAACAGAACCTACCTCTGCAATAAATTCACTAGGCTGTATTAATACTGCCAATTCACTTGTCTGTCTTTCCCTCTTAAGTTTGCTAAAGTCTGGGTCATAACAGACACTGAATAAATATTCTTCTACACCAATTTGTAAAAGAATGCTCAGTAGCATCACATTCTTTGGAGTATGTAAATTCAGCCTCTGAATAGTCCAATGTGGAAAAAGCCCTGTGCACAAAGATGCATTTCACAGCAATTAACCAAAAAGTCAAACAACACCAAAATAATTATGGAAAATAGAATACAGCCACAACTGGAATATTAACTAGCCACTTAAAATTATGCTTACAGGGCTAAAGATGTAGCTCAGTGCAAGAGCACTTCCCTATCATGTACAAGGCCCCAGGCTTGATCCCCAGCACTGGAAGAAAAATCAAATTATATTTATGAATAAGTCATAACACCGGAAAATAATGATAATCATGGTAAATGAGCAAAAATAAAATATTTAGAGTCTAGCCTACATGAAAATTCATGAAAAAATAAACACATATATTAACAGGTTAAGGGTGGTTTTTCCGTAACTGGCAGCATTATAAATTTGGTGTGTGTGTGTGTGTGTGTGTTTGCTGCTTTGCAGTGCTGAGAATCAAAATTTTTAATCTGAATTATGTGATCCAGTCTCCAGAGTAATTTTTTTTCTTTGAAGAGCTGTGGATCAATTCCAGGGCCCCAACATGCCAGGCAAGAGATCTACCATTGAGCTACATTTCCAGTCCCAGTCCCATAGATTTTTGGTTTTAATCCTCCTTGTTTTCAATCTTTAAATTTTGAAATTTCTATATTTTCTGATCTTTAAATTTCTAAAATTTTCAAGAAGTGGTTTAGAATTGTAAAAAAAAAATGTTGTAATGAAAAAGAAACAATAAACATTTTTAAACTAATTCCATTGACGTCCATTGGTCAGAGCAGCCTGCAAAATAAGACAAGGAGGGCACTTCTCTATCCACTGGATATGTCAGATACCATGTAGAAGATGAACAATACAAATAAAGTCAGATCCCAAAGTCTACAGGGACAAAACACAGCAGGACAGCAAATAAACACTCAATTAGCAAATAAGAATTTTAAAAAGAAAAAAAAAAGAAGAAGGAAGTCTTTTTCTATTACTGGGACTATTTTCAGGTTCCAAGGTAAAATGCCAGTCAGTATTATTAAAGGCATAAATGTGGGTATTTTGTGAGCTGAAAATAGTCCTGAAAGTTGCCAAAACTGAATCTACATGGCCATTTTAGGTATGTTTGTGTAAGCTCACCAGCATTCTGAGCTGTATTGTTAAAACCCAGTCAAGTTCAACAAAGGCAACTTATAAAATGGATGGTTATAAAAAGACTTCCATCAGCTTTCTACTAAACCATTGTGCAAGATCTGTCACCACTTTTACAATTGTCAGAAATGAAGTATACTGAGTCAATTCTACCTTTTGTTGACTTTCGATTATGTTGTTTATATTAGTGTTAGAACAATTTTCTCTAGTATTTTCAGTTAACTTATTAACAATGTAATGTATTTTCCTGAATTTACACATTCAATTCTAGAAATGTATATTTCAAATATTGAACAGTAATTATACTTTTTATCAGTATAGATTAGAAATCCCAATCACCTCATTATTTTAGAGTATATTGTTATGAGAAAAAAACAACTGTGAACCAGGGCCTCACTCAACCAGTTAGCAGCACTGCTGAAAGAATGTAAGCCTGCTATCCAGCATTGGGCACTTGACAATTTTGTACACTACTGATTTGCCCATCTTCCTTATTTGGTGATTTTAGATAGAGCTTGGTTATAAAGTTAGAACTATGAAAGGATTTGTTCAGAAACACACTTTTAAGAAAACATCTAATGAGTGCCTACTTTGTGCTAGCATTAAAACTGTTAGTTAAATCTTTCATCTTCATGATATACAGGTGATCAACAGATATATGAAAAAGTGCTCATCATCTCTAGTAATTAGAGAAATGCAAATTAAAACCACTCTAAGATTTCATCTAATTCCAATTAGAATGGCTATTATCAGGAAATACAAGCAATGATAAGTGTTGCCGTGGATGTGGGGAAAAAGGCACACTAGTACATTGCTGGTGGAGTTGCAAATTGGTGCAGCCACTCTGGAAAGCAGTATGGAGATTCCTCAAAAAACTTGGAATGGAACCACCATTTGACCCAGCTATCCCACTCCTCGGTCTATACCCAAAGGTCTTAAAATCAGCAAAGTATAGAAATGCAGCCACATCTATGTTCGTAGCTGCTCAATTCACAATAGCTAGATTATGGAACCAACCTAGAAGCCCTTCAATTGAAGAAAGGATAAAGAAACTGTAGTGTATATACACGATGGAGTATTACTCAGCCATAAAGAAGAATGGCATTTTCTGGTAAATGGGTGGAGTTGGAGAATATCATGCTAAGTGAAATAAGCCAAGCCCAAAAAACCAAAGGCGGAATGTTTTCTCTGATCAGTGGATGCTGACACATAAGGGGGGGGCGGGTTTTGGGGGAATAAGAAAAGAATGGAGGAAGTATGGATGGTGTAGAGGAAAATGGGACGGGAGGGGTTGGGGAAAGAAAAATAGTAGACTGAGACAGACAGTATTACCCTATGTATATTGAAGATTATATGAATTGTGTGAATTTACATTGTAAAAGATATATTCCCTGCTGTACAATTATATCAAAATGGGTTCTACTGTCATGTATAATTAAAAAGAATAAAAAAAACTTTCATCTTCAATAAACAAATAAAAATAACTGACAACCCCTTAAAAAAAAAAAAAAAAAAAAAAAAAAAAGCTTTCATCTTCCTCACTAGATTCAAAGCTATGAAAGAGCCAAGGCCTCTCTATTCACTACTGTGGTCTCAGCTCTAGGAAAATCAGAAGATAGGAAACATTGGTGCGTGCTGCATAAAAAAGCAGTCCCAGCGCTTGCGTCCAAGTATTTCCCACAATCCAGGAAGGCCTGTCAGGATGAAATGTGAAAAACAGGTGTTGAAGCACAGTGACCTGGGGGAGCTCGACCTAGAGTTCACGATAATAGGTTTTCATTTACTCGCGTCTTAACTCAGTAATACTTTTCCTCTGCTATGTACTAAGGCACACGAGGCACCCGCCGCCACCCCTTCCAGCACTGGGCATCCCACACCCTCTACCCACCCGCGCCTCGCTCCTGACAGTACCAGACCCTGCCCCGCCAGGACCACCTTGGGCTCCCGCCCAGGAAGTTACATGCAGCCCGCGTCGTACGCAACTTCCGGCGGGGCTTACTTCCGAGACAGACACGGAAGTGTTAGCACCGGCAGCCGGTTCCGCTGCAAGGTTCCTGGCCCTGCTGTCGTCCTTGAGGACATCCTGGAGAACTAGTTTCCTACAGGTCCGATCTCGTCAGACCAGAGCAGACGAAACCGGAGCTCCTTCCCGCCCGCAGGCCTTGGAGCCCATGTGGGTCTCATCCTGGAGCCCCCGTAGTGGGGCCGGACCATGAGCCTTTTGGTCTGCCTGGCCTCGTCGCCGCTGGTCCCTCTGCATTCCAGCAAGGCCAGAATGAAAAAGCTCCCGAAGAAAAGCCAAAACGAGAAGTACCGGCTGAAGTACCTGCGGCTGCGAAAAGCGGCCAAGGCTACGGTGTTTGTGAGTCTGACGGTCATTCAGCCCACCTCCGCCTCGAACTTTGCTTCCTCGTGAAATCTTTCCCCAAGCTGTTTCCCTTCTCAGAGTGACAATGGCAGCTTTTCAGTATACATTACTACTTGTTACTCTTGTGTCCTTGGATAAGTTACATAATTTTTCTCATCCTGTTTTCTCATCTGTAAATGAATGCTAGTAACTAGTTACTCTGCTGAAGATTAAATGAAAAAGTAAATGCTTGGTACTCAGAAGGTCTGCCAATAAATTTTATTTAATCATTATCGTTATTACTGCAAAACTTTCAGAAATGCTTTTGATTTTTGAGATTACCTGAGAATTAGGCACTGTTTAAAATATGAGAACCCTGAAGCTCAGGGACGATTTGCCCAAGGGCACAGTGTCAGAGTCTTCACTCCAATTTTAATCAATTCCGCTTTATTAATTCCACTACACAGCATATTTCCCAGGCGCCCAACAGTCCCATAACTGATCCCTTAACTAAACAGGCACATGATCCTTTCAATAATTTCTGCCTTGTAACCCACTTTTTGAGTCTCCCAGATGTTTCTTAACGTCCACACACACACCTTCCTGGGCATCCAACCCAGGGCCTAGAGCATTTCATCTCTGAACTGTGCCTCCAGCCCCTCCCTTTCTTTATCGTAGGGGCATGGAATTTATTGAATGAATAAATTGGTTTTTTGTGACATAACTTTGTGTTACAATACTCTGGCTTGCCTTTATGCCTAGAAATAGGGGTGGAATCCTCAAACGTCCTCTCGCATCGGAATAGTTTTCCTCTTCCTTCTACCAAAAGCTTAAACAACTATCAGCATTTTTGAAAACATAAAAGATTTTGTAAATTTGAATGCTCATGCCAAAAATATTCAGTTTCTATATGCACTGGAGAAAAGTAAGAAAATTAGAATTAAGAGAATTTGATTTTCTGTTTCCTTTCTTTTATCCCCCACATGCCAAAGTCATGAAGGAGGTTACCTGAAGAAAAAGGATAATGCTTTGAATATTCAGAGTTGGAGTTTCCATCTATGGGGCATCTGGATTGGAACATTTCCTTCACAATTGGTGCCTACTAGATTGAGTCATTGGAAAGAAAGATGGCACTGGCATAAATAGAAATAAATTTTAAAAGTTTAGGAATTTTAAACACTACAGTTGACTTCATTCCAGTTTTTCACTTTAAGGTGTTATTATGGGATGTTTTGAGTTAGGTTGTCTTTGTCTCTCAAGAACCAAGGCTCCCTGACATCATTATCATAATTATGTAGTAGTGTGAATTTAATTAGTATGCCCTTTTCTCTGCTAGGGGTTATTCTAATTAAAGTGACCGTCTATCATGGTTTACCAGAGACAATACTGCTTTCCCATATTGTTCTCGTATAAACATTAATAGTGCCCCCTTTTCACTCAAAGGTGTCCCAGTCTGGGTAACATATAATCACCCTGCCTGCAGTAGAACCTGACTTTCACTATATATTTACTTATAACTTGTCTGCAAAGTAGAATAGCTCTTCTTATCCAGCAACAACAGTTGTTGGTTTGAAATATGAGTACTCTTCCCAGAAATTTGACCTTTTATTCATTTTATTTTATCATTTATTATTATGTTTCTTAAAGGAAAATGCTGCTATTTGTGATGAAATTGCTCGTCTTGAGGAAAAATTTCTTAAAGCAAAAGAAGAAAGAAGGTGAGCTGACTTCATTTTGTGTTCAGAATCACATTTTTTGTGATTAACATGATGTTATTGCTCTGGGGATTTTTCTCCAGTTGAATTTTTATGTCTTGAACCCCTTTACCACTTGATCAAGTTTAGAGAAAAAAAAAAATCTGTGGAATTTGTTCCCACACCTTCAAGTCATGTTGGACCATGATAATGAGATAGCTCCTCTACTCCTCTTTCTGAGTCTTCTTGCCACATC
This sequence comes from Glaucomys volans, assembly GCA_020662805.1. Taxonomy (NCBI): domain Eukaryota; kingdom Metazoa; phylum Chordata; class Mammalia; order Rodentia; family Sciuridae; genus Glaucomys; species Glaucomys volans. Next base: position 128,902 of record JAJEJO010005267.1, read on the forward strand.
TAATAAGTAATCTTATAATAACTCCCAAGTTATAAAAGCCAATGGATAACATTCTACAAATATTTTTTCAGTCTTTATTACTCTATATAAAACACAGTGGGGAGCTGGGGTTGTGGCTCAGTGGTGGAGCTCTTGCCTGGCATGTGTGAGGCACTGGATTCAATCCTCAGCACCACTTACAAATAAATAAAATAAAGGTCCATTGACAATTAAAAGTTTAAAAAAACACAAAGGGTGTATATACATGTGATTGATGATGTATGCCCTTCAGACACCTAACACTTTCCAACCTGAAGGTAGAGGAGCCCTCCAGGTGCAAGAGAGAAAAGCTACAATCCTTATCATTGGTTTCTTGGAAATATTACCATCTGGGGCTTTGTTATTTTGACAGTCCAGTGTGAACCTTATTTTTATGAATGTGATAATCTTTGTATATAATTCTGGCTTTTCCCAGTATTTGAGTGAAGTATTGAATTGAGACAAAGCAAAAGTTCATTCCTCTGCTCCCTTTCCTTCCCAACCTTAGGTACTTGCTAAAGAAGCTCCTTCAACTTCAGGCTCTAACTGAAGGGGAAATACAGGCTGCAGCTCCTTCCCACAGCTCCAGTTTGCCCCTGACTTATGGTGTGGCCAGCTCTGTGGGAACCATACAGGGAGCTGGACCCATTTCTGGGCCCAGCACTGGGGCAGAGGAACCATTTGGGAAGAAATCCAAGAAGGAAAAAAAAGAAAAAGGCAAGGAGAACAGCAAACTGGAAGGTACTTTGTTATCAGTTGCTCCCATGGCTCAGCTACTGATGACAGACCTGTTACTAACTGATAGACACATATGGCCACATAAACATTTTTTAAAGTCCCTTGAGAATTAAGTATCTTATTAGAGCCACTTTGGATGGATAGATTCTGGTTAGACCTGGTTAAATGTGAAGGGAGCAGACTGAGACCTCCTCTTTACTTCTTCCCCTAACTCTCTGGGTTACATTTGCGTCAGTCTTTCCTAGAGGCAGGGAAATGGACTAGGTGGCCTTTTGAGCATAGTAACTTGGGAAATTTCTGATTTTACAAATGAAGGAGATTTTGAAATGTAATGATTTAGGTACTAAGCACTAATATTAAAATTGGTTACCACCTGGGGGCAGGTTAGAAAGATATTCAGGGCTTTGAGAAAAAGCCCCACATGTCCATTCAGTGAATATAGATGGTCCCAGACTTACAGTGATTCAACTTAATAATTTTTCAATTTTCAATGGTGTGAAGGCAATATGCATTTAATAGAAACTATACTTTGAATTTTGATCTTTTTGGGGAATAGCAGTATGTATAGTGTGATGCTCTATTTCCATGCTGGGCAGTGGTAGCAAGCCACAGCTCCCAGTCACCCACATAATCACAAGAGGAAACAACTGATACACCACACTGTTCTGTATTGCTAAGCCATGATGTTTGGTAAGTTAGGCTTATTTTATACATTTTCACTTTATACTTTGTTCAACTTACAATGGGTTTATCAGTATATAACCCCATCCTAAGTTGAGGAGCATTTTATACAAAACCCAGGTTGGCTTATTACCCTTAGCATTCCATGTGTAAATTTTCCCCTTTCCCTCAGCATTTGGGAGGGGCCTAAAGTGGGTGACCCCAGATTTGCGTTTCAGTTCTGAAGAAAACATCCAAGAAAAAGAAAATGGAGGGAGGTGCTCGCAAGCTGGTTCAGCCCATTGCCCTGGATCCCTCAGGACGGCCTGTGTTCCCCATCGGACTAGGGGGTCTAACAGTATATAGCCTGGGGGAGGTGAGTGAGACCAGCAACATACAGAGAGGAGAATCAGAACGTCTGGGAATGGGGTTGAGCCTTCCCTCCCTGTTCCCATTAGCAGCAGCCCTTTGCTGATCCATACCAACCCCAGAAAATCTCCAGTCCCTACAAAACCAGGTCAGTTTTGTCTGCTACACAGCTGACACTTTATGTGATTTCAGTCATTCTTTGCAACCCAAAGTGGTTCTTTAAAGACTACCACAATAAGCAGGAATTCTAAATCCTCAGTGATTTCAATCCCAGGTTGGGGGAATCTTTTTTATAGATCATCACCGACCGACCTGGCTTCCATGATGAGAATGCCATCTACCCTGTGGGCTACTGCAGTACTCAAGTTTATGCCAGCATGAGGTGCCCAGACCAAAAGTGTCTGTATACCTGTCAGATCAAAGATGGTGGTGTGCAGCCTCAGGTACTCATTCAAATATAACCTCTATTTTTGTTTTCTTTTTGTAAGAACCTTCTGTGCTCCAGGCACTTAATAAGTATTCCCAATTCTGACACTTTACAAAGTCGATATACTGTATAATCACCAGTTGGATAGTCCCAAGATACCAGAAAAGTGGCCTTTTTAGTCATATCTCTACTAATAAGTGGTTGAGCTGGGATGTGAATCTGTATCTGTCTGATTCTCAAATTGATGCTTTTCCCTTGAACCACACTACTTTGTTATCACATGAGGCTTGATCAGGCCTGCTTATATTAAATACAGGCCCAGATACAGGGAAGATTAGTTTGATACACCATCATTTCAGGTTGTATCAAAGTGGACATAGCAGTTTCTGGCTGCATATACTCCTAAGGACCTGGGAATCCTAACTCCTCATACCTTTCTTCATTCTTCTTAGTGCTATGAGGTAAAGCAGTTCACTTTCCCCATCCATTACCTCTTCACCCTTGGGAAGAATGAGACCATTTTCAGAGTTCCAAGCTTCACTGTCAGATAAAGTTACAGATCGCTATAAAATTGTATGGAAGGAGGTTAAAGGCAAAGTAAGGAATTTGAGCAGAAGGTGGTAGAATCCTGAGCCTGTCTGATGCACATGGGTAATATTGTATCACTCCTGTCAGCTGGACTCTGATAGATGAAGCAGAAGAGTTAAAGTGACATTGGTTGTGCAGCAGTTCTTATCGGAAAGTAGCACAGAGACCCACTGTTCTAACAACATATCATGTTTATAACATCTATAAGTGCAATGCAAATCTAATCAAAATTCTAATTGAATTTTAGTAAAAACTGATAAGCTGAGTTAATTTCCACTGAAAGATAAAATGCTAAAACATTTTCTAAAAAGAAAATGTGACATTTTTAGGTCACTAACCTCAACTGGATATTATTTTTAGGTATATTGTGAACTGGGAATCTAGCTTTAATTTTTCTTCCCAACTAACATTTAGTGACTTCAGTATACAAACTAAATACATAGAATATTTGGTTTCCAGATGGTGCTATTTCATTGATCTGTTTGCCAATATGACTGGGTGTGTGTGTGTGTGTGTGTGTGCGTGTGTTTGACATTAAGGTTTGAACTCAGGGGTATTCCACCTCTGAGCTAAATCCCTAGCCTTTTTTTTTAATTCATTATACACAAATGGGGTATAACTTTTCATTTCTCTAGTTGTTCACAAAGTAGAGTCACACCATTTGTGTAATCATACACATACATAGGGTAATGATGTTTGTCTTATTCCATTATCTTTCCTTCCTCCCACTCCCTCCCCACCCCTCATTTCCCTCTACACAATCCATCCTTCCTCCATCCTTCCCTTACCCACTCCCCTGACCTCTTATGTATCATCATGTACTTATCAGAGAAAACATTCGGCCTTTGGTTCTTTGGGATAGGCTTATTTCACTTAGCATGATATTTTCCAGCCCCATCCATTTACATGCAAATGCCATAATTTTATTCTTCTTTATGGCTGAATGATATTCCATTGTGTATTTGAGACAGGACCTTGCTAAGTTGCCGAGGCAGGCCTCAAACTTGTGATCCTCCTGCCTCAGTCTCCTAGTAGCTGCAGTTAAAGACATACACCACCATGCCTAGCCCCAATAAGACTTTCCATTACTTGAACTTTATAACATGTTTTATGCTATAAATGTTAAAAGAAAATGTAAAAAAAAACCTTTTTTAGTCTTAGGGTGAGGTCAAAATATTTCCTGGATATAGCTAAAAAAGAAGCTATAAAGGAAAAGAACAGATTCGACTTCTAAAAATTTAAACACTTTGGAATGACACACCATAATCAGAGTTAAGCAACAAAGAGGAAGAACATGTACACCATGGGATTAATGTCCAGATAAATTGCTCCTATAGAGTAGTATAAAAATAATCAATCAGGGCTGGGGTTGTGGCTCAGTGTGAGAGCACTTGCCTTGTGTGTGTGAGGCACTGGATTTGATTCTCAGCACTACATATAAATAAATGAATAAAAGGTCTATCAACAACAAAAAATTTAAAATTTTTTTTAATTTTAAAAAATGAGAAAAATGAGACCATATTTTATAGAGTAATGTAAAAATAATCAAATAAAAGAAAAATGAGATATTATTTTTGCCTATAGGCAAATATCTGAGTTTAGTAATACTGGATCTTGGCCAGGTTATAGAAAAACAAGTATGTGTACAGTTTTCAGAATGAAACCTGGTAGTCTTTTTGAAGGTAACTTGGCAATGTCAACAATTTTAATGCATATATCCTTTGACCCAGAATACTTCTAATCTCGTTTTCTAGAGAAACGTACAAGTGAGAATAAAGAATAACATATAGCAGTGCACATGGAGAGTGATCTCAATTGTTCTTAAAAATACTGTTTTTATTTGTACTTAAGGACATAAGTAGATGGATAGGAAAGGGTCCAAAAAGGTATGGAACAAATTAAATATTGACCACTGGAAAGCAGTCAACCAAGAAGTGTAGAACTGAAACAGAACTTCTACTATATACTTGGATTTGTTTGAAATTTTAACAGCACTATAGGAAATTGTATGTAACCCATATTCTAGTATGGTATACAGCAGCTTCAGGTAAAGAAATATTTATAGGAGTAGTATGACTCTTTACTTCTTCCTCCTTGCAGATTAATTGTTCCTTTATCATTCTCAGTTTGAAATTGTTCCTGAAGATGACCCCCAGAATGTTATTGTCGGCTCTTCTGCAGATGCTTGTCATGCAGAACTGCTCAGGACCATAAGTGCTACTAAGTAAGTTGACCAACAGCTTAAAGACAAATTAAAAGGATTCCTGTAGACTTTTCTTTCAGTGAGTGGAGATCCCCTTTTTAATATAGAAACCTAACCTGCATCCTTCAGACATAATAGCAGCTAGACTCTCCAGAGTCTTTGATCCTCCTGTGTATTCATACCACTGCTCCTTTCTCAATCCCATCTCCATCTCCCTCTAGGCTCTGAAGCTAAAATTCTCCCTCTCCTATTTAGGGGGGAACTAATGCCTAACCTGCTTCCATCTGGAGCTGACTTTTTTGGATTTTCTCATCCAACCATTCACAACCTGATCCAGAGTTGTCCAGGAGCTCGAAAATGTGTCAAGTAAGTACAGTCAGATTCATTCTGTTAAGATCAACTCAGTGATCAGATGACCAGGGACCTAAACCCACAGTTTATACTTCATTAATTCATAGATTTATTGAATTATTGCATCCAAGGCACACTAGCTTCTCTATAAGAGTGCCTCAACACTGACCCTTTTGTCCTCTAGACAGGTGAGCAGAGCCAGAACCCCCCCTGGACTTATTACAGGTTCAATATAATTTATCCAAAATACTTGGGACCAGAGGTGTTTGATTTTGAGTATCTACATACACACAATAAGATATTTGGGGGATGGAACCCAAGCCTAATCACAGAAGTCACTTGTTTCACATGCACCTTACACACAGTCTGAAGGCAGTTTTTCACAATATGTTTTGTGCACCCGTGTTTGGACTGTGACCTGTCACATGATAGGTGTGGAATTTCTCACTTGTGGCTTTATGTGGACACTCAGAAAGTTTCAAATTTTGGAGCATTTTGGCTTTCAGATTTTGAAATTTGGAATGCTTAACTTGCATCATTTTTTGTGTGTGCCATGACAGCGAAAAGAATGAGAAGACTAGCAGACGAATGCACCACAAAGAAGCCTTTTTTTTTTTTTTTTTTCCTTAGCTAATATGTTTTTTAGATACACATGGGAGAGACCTAAAGATCCCTTTGGAGGTAGGGTGGGTTATTATGGGCAGGCTATTTCTGATTTCCCTTTGATCCTACAGTTACCAGTGGGTGAAATTTGATGTATGCAAACCTGGAGAGGGGCAGCTATCCCAGGGACTGCCAGAGAATGATGTAGCTGTGAGTTTTGAAGCCTTTCAGAGACAGAGCTTTGATGAAGAGCATAATGATCCCATTCTACCAGGTATTTTTTAACTTTACGTTTCTGGTTTGGACATACTATATGCTCTGCAGTCATTATTGAGTACCCCATATATCTGGGCAGTAAGTGTTGTAAGCTTTCACTGATCTAGCCATGGAAGGTACTGAGTCAGAGGGGGACGTGAGTCAGAGGGGTCTGCTTGGGTTCCCAGATTACTCATAGAAGTCGCAGAAATTACTTGTGGTCATTGCAAAAGACAGGGCACCCTGCACAACCCTTGGTGGACACTCACCTACACATTGCGTGTCTCATTCTTGAACCTAAGTAAGACCTAAGTGGAACACCAGGGGAGGGCTTCTGTACAGGGAGTAGAATTTCAAATGAAATCAAAAGATTCACCTCATGGCCTTGGTCCTACTCATGTTACTTGGATTCCTTCCCACAAATGGGAAGATTAATCCAGGATTCAGGCACTCAGATCATAATAGGGTTATATGTATGTTAACTGTAGGCAAATGACTTCATCTATTTCAGATTTCTTCATGATAAAAGTAAATACCTGTCCTATTTTACCAACAAAGGGATGGGCTTACAGATGCAAGAGTGTTAAGGAATTGAAAAGCTATTTATATGCCTGAACAAAACACTTAGTCCTAAGATTCCCAAGCAGTAGTGGAACTTAAGGAATTGTTTTCTCCAGGATCCTTGGAGCTCCCTGAGCTTCAGCCTGCAGCCTTTGTGTCATCTTACCAGCCCAGGTTTCTGACACAGGGACCCTTGGTGGACACTCACCTGCAGCACCTGAAGTCTCCATCACACTGCAGCCCAGTTCAGCCTTCAGATTGAACAAGGAGGGATCAGAGCCCACATCATTTTCATCAGGATGAATTTTTAACTTATACTAAAATTTAGAATATATGGAAGAAGGCAGCAGTTCAGGAGTAAAGAAGATATTAATATATCTCATCATGGAGGTCCTATGGTGACAGGTTACCCTGGAAAAACTGTGTTGATTTATTTTTAGTAATAAATTTCTCTTGATATTTTGCTCATTATTTCCCGTCTTATAATCAGGATATAATCTTTTTTGTTTAGCTCTTCCTGAAGTAAACTTCAGTTCTTTATAAATCAGAGTAAAAGTGTTTAGCTGCTACAACAAAATGCCATTGGCTGGGTAGTTTATAAACAGAAATTTATTCTCTCAGTTCTGGAGGCTGGAAAGTCTTAAGTTCAAGGTGCTGGCAGAGTCAGTGGTGAGGGCTAGCTCCCTGGTTTGTAGACAGCCGTCTTGCTGTAGCCTCACATGGTGGAAGGGGCAAGGGAGCTATCTCCAGCCCTATTTATAGGGACACTAATGCAGAACCCTCATGACTTAATCCCTATCCTAAACACCCTAATTCCTAATATTATTACATTGGGGGATTAGGATTTAACTTATGACTTAATTCGGACATTGAGTCTATAGCAGGCTACTAATTTGTGAAGGAGATAATAAGATTCTAGCAACCTTCCACTCGATTCTGATCCCAGCTGAGGACTCCCAAATCCCCCAGCCTCTATAACCCAGGCTTCTACTTTTCTATTCATGGCAGTATTGACAAACAAATCCTCTGCTTATATTCAGGTTGCAAAGTCCAGTCCAGGGTATACTCATATTTTGACCATCCTTTAAGTGCTGAACTATATTCCCAGCCCTTTGTTTTTTGAAACAGGGTCTCACTTGTTGCTGAGGCTAGGAGAATGTACTTTTAATTCTGTTGAAACCACATGGTAACACACATTCAGATATAATCAGGGATTAGTTCTCATCCTCATTTCATTTAATCCATCATTTTGTTTTAACCATCTAATTATATAACTCTGCATTCTATACAATTGAATTCTTTAGACACTGCTTATAGCCTTACTTGAAGGTTTAAGTATCACCTAATCCCTGTGGCTACAACTCTACACTCTCTGGAACTCCTTGGCTCCCCATCCAGCTGGTGCCCAGGAATGGCCAGAATGAAAGGATCAAAAGTAGAATGGGGAAAGAGTGGTAAGAATGAATTGTTCACATACTATATTTCATGACTGCCAACTGCAGACAACACGATTGGCATCTTATAGTAATAAATGTTACCAGCAGGGGGAGAGATCAGAAGGAACAGTGTTGAGAGCACAGCAAGCTGGCCGCTGCAAATGATCAGCAACTATGTAACAGTGGTAACTTCACATTTCTTAGTCTTTTTTTAAGTTATATAACTTTTAAAATGCAAAAGAAACAACATAAAACTTGAATAGTAGCAGATCCAGTTGGGAGGGGGATCAAAGCTGTTGATCTGTTTTAGTGTTTTTCTTTTATCTTGTTTCTCTGCATAAATTGCTAGAGCATATTTGCACTTACACCAAAACAATAGATGCTGCTTTTATCATATGGCAAATGTCTTTCTATTCTATTTCAGCTTGAGTAAAACACATACTAAAAGAGAACCTCATCTTAGACATTTATTTTTAATAAAGTAGTACAAGTTTATTAGAACTGTTTTTCAAACTACAGTCAACCCATTAGTTGTTCATAAATTTAAGGAGTCAACACCAACCCCTTCTCTAAACTAAACAGAAAATATTGGAACACATCATATGGAAAAAAATTGTAACTTTGGTTTCAACTATAATTGTATATATGTATATATATTTATACAAATGCACACAAATATGTATAGGGATATATGAAGTAATATTAAATGTTTTTGCTATGGACCATAGTTTTTTAAAAACTTGAAAGACACTGCCCTGATGTACTTAAAGTATCTTTTCATCTACCAGATTGTTAAAACATTTTTTAATTTGACAACATCCAATGTCAATGAGGGGGAAGAAAAAAATACCTTAGTATGAATGTAAATTGTTTCCTCCTTTCTGAGGGTTAAGCTTATAGGTATTACAATTTTAAATGTGCATTTTAACCTGTCATTCAGTGTTAAGGACCCTAAGAAATAACTGGACAAGTGAGGTATGATGCTCGTATGTAACACTCTTCACAATATTAATTAATAGTGCAGATTTGCAAAATGTCTATATACCTATTAATAGGAAACTGGTTAAATAAAGTATGGGGGTCCACAGCTGAAACACTCAATTTCTATTTGCATCAGAATACTATTTTAGTAGAAGAAACAAAAATAGATTACAAAACAATATACTACATAGTGTATAATATGTAACTCAAACAAATCAAGTGCATGTTTACCAAAATTGTATTTCTCTCTTAATGATGATCTAGGGGGTGATTTCTACTTCTGTGTGCTATTCTTTTGTGTCCAAATTTTTTACAGTGATTACTTCATTTTCAAACAGTAAAAAGTTCTTTTTATTTGGGGAAATATACTGAATTTCTACAGAATGTTTTAAATTATTCAACCACTAAAATTCATTTACATGTGGCTTCACTAATATTTATTACCTAAATCAAACTTTTTACCCTGTGTGTACTAAGTGATTGGGTTTTAAAGGAACTTTGTCTTAGAGTTCTTGGCTATAGACTGCTTCCAAATTAGATAGCCATGGGTATCAGTGCATTGAACTGGGTGAGGGATAGGCAGAAGCCTGACTTTCTTTTGGGAGTCTCTGTTACTAGGTTTGTGGTTCCCCTGGGACCAGATGCATAGAGGTCAAAGTATAAGCATTAAGAGTTAATTTGCACTAGGAAATCCTCAGAGGAGCCAAACTTCCTTGCAGAGTGCATAGTTTTGTTTCTAGATCTTTTACCAAATAAAATCTTGACACTGAAAAACTATGCCTATTCTTTGGGATGGTACTAGGACACTTTGAGAGACTAATGTGGAGAGAATTGTGCTTATTGCCTTAGTAGTATTCATTTTTCACATTAAATGGATGAAAGCGACCCACAAATAATTCTTACTCCTTTTACAAGCTTCAAGGATAATTTATAAGTTCATTCTTAACACAATTTAAATTGAATGTAAAAAGATACATACCAACAATCATACTTTTATTCCCAACTTCTAATCAATATGGTTTTCAAGAGCCATACGCTATTTTTAACCAACCAGTAAGCTGCATTATGATTCTTAATAGTATACACAAAAGCCCTCTTACATATTTGTCTCCTCTACATTATTTTTCTGTGAGATTATCATGTAGATTTACTTTCAGGCTAACTTCTTTCTTCCAGGTGGATTATCCTTTATTAAATCTTTTACCTTTAAAGAGCCTGAGACTTAGGTTTAACTCTAATGACCCATTTGCCTCAGTTAGCTCTACTTTCGTATGTCCTAGGCCTGATTCCCCTATCCCTTCTGTCATTGTCACCATGTCCCTGCACTGGGCTCCTACCACCAGCTTTTCTCTCCATTCCTTAAGGCATACCCTTAGCACCAGCTGTTTCTCTCCATTCCTTAAGGCACTCCCTTAGCACTCTCTAGTATGACTGCCTATGTGTCTGGTTGGTTTGTTTTAAACAATCACAGTATCATTATTTAGACTAAAGGAACAGAAGTTTGGAGGAAAATTTCAGTTCCTATCACATAAGGAAAAAATTCTGGAAAGTTTAGAATGGAAACATCACAGAAAGAGTCAGTAATCACTTGTCAGAGGTTTTGTAAAGAACACAAAACCTGACCTACATGGTCTTTAAAATTTTCTTCCAACCCTGAGATTCCATAGTTCTAGATGAAAAGGAGGGAAAGTACTAAAGCATTTCACTCCCCAAATATGAGGAAAGTGAATGACGTTGAGGCCCAATTTGGTTGTAGTTCAGAATTAGCCCAAGACAGAGGCTCAGACTAATGAGAAGACAAACGTAAGCATTTCAGGTTGCCCACCAGCCATGGTTCATCTCAGACTATAGAAATGGCTGCGTGCTAGCTGGAAACTGTTCAACAAGACTTTCTATCAATTTCCTCATTTAAAAGCAACAGTTGTCATCATTTAAACTTCAAAACACCAAATTCTAAAGGTCACTCTTTTATCTAAGAACTGATCATACTGCAACTATCATTTGGCAACCTTGTTCTAATGTCCAGGGACCTAGTCTGAGATAAACACAATGAATGGAGGAGCTGGTAGGGTACTGCTGGGGTGGTATAATGGACATTGTTTATATTCACAGGGCCATGTGGTCCAGGCATAGCGAAGAGCAGCCACAGTGCCATGACAAGAATTGATATCCAGGGTCAGGGTCTGGGTGGAGAAAGTACTCATGGGAACTGGAAGCCATTTGCATTCATGTTCACTGCAACATGAGATCTAATAAGAGAGTCAGAAAGTAAAAATAGATCAATTAGAATGGTGTTTCAAGAAACTGGGAGCCACTCTTTCAGACTAGTAGGGAGGGAAGGAGCAACACTTAGCTAAGACCCATTTCCTACAAAAACCATAACCTGGTCTTGGTTGAGTGTGGTTAACAAAGCCACAAGTTGATAATAAATCAGCTTGAAGAGCACCTGCTTAGTATGCATGAGGTCTAAAATAAATAAATGTTCATTTATTCAAATGTGATTGAATAATTTAAATCAATAAATAAAACATCAATTTAGGAAGGCAAGGAAGCATAATCATATAAAGCATTTAAGGAAGGCTATCCTGAACATCCTTCTGGTGGTCCCTCCTGCCATATGGCAAAGCAGACAAGAATGTGAGCAAAGCAGACCAGCTGCTCCCTGGTACTCCCAGAGGAGCTGCACACTAAGGAAGGGCACAAAGGAACTTTGGACACTGTGCCTTTCCTAAGTCCAGAAAAGAGAACGTAAATTATCCAGGACCCACAGTTTAATTCTTCCCCGACCCCAACTATGATTCCAGGACCAAACGATGGGCAGATAGCCATCAACTGACAAAGTTCAGAGAACTCAGAATACAGAGCCTTCTTGAGTCTCTTAACTCCAACTAAACCTAGTGGGGCAAGAAGCCAAGTGGGACAAGTGCTGACCAGGCATCTGGTGGATAATGTAGTTAGGATTCTGGAGAAGCTGCAGCCCTAGATAAACTCCTATGTGAAGTCCATCTAAGAGTGATTTATCTCCTCTTGCCATATTTTCATGTACCCTCTCCCAGCCTAATGACCTCAAAATTCTCCAAGACACTGATTTAAACATTCCACCTAGGAATGTCTTTACCCTCTACTCTCAACTACTGAATACTAATTCTAATCAATAGCCCAATTCAGCTGCAGAATAATCCTCGCTAGGTATTAGAAGAAAATAGTCTCATTACACTTCATTCATACTAAGTTATAATTCACCAAGCTTAAGCCTTTCAAAGGAGACACCAGGTTTTAAAAATGTCTGAACTTAGCCTAATAAAATAAAAAAGACACCCAAGGATGAGGGGAGTTTACTGGAGCAAAGATCTCTCAATAGGTATCCTAAAAATAAAACCCTTCCTCGAGAAAAAAGGGTTGCTCTATGAGGGGAAATACAAAAAAAATACATCATTTAATAGAGGTCTTGTTTTCCCTTCCTTGATTATACCATCAAAATTGCCTCTAAATTAATGAATTAATAGCTGCTTACTTGTCCTTCAGAAAAGGCCAGCCCCCACCCAAACCACCCAAGACCTGCCTCATGGTTGCACTATAATGAAAGAGAAGGGCTTCCATATGGAGGCCTCTTGACTCCTGGTACAGAATGAATCCTTTTTTCTCCCCCCCGCCCCCCGCCAATATTCTCACCTCAAATATTTTGTCATCCTGCCTCTGCACCTGGACTTGCTGGTAATAAGTGAGGTTGAGCAGCCCTTTGTGAGCCAAGAGTTCTGTCTTCTCAGGCAGTGGTCCTTGAAAGATCAAATTCTTCTCACCATAAGCCACAGCACGAGCCCCCAAGTGCAACCTATAGGCCACTGTCTGTTTATCTCGAGGGTGGATACTGTAGGATAAAGAACAAGTAGAGAACTTGAGGTTTGAGCTGAACAATATCCACATTTTTTTTTCAAAAAAGATTATACAGAGCACCATTTAAGAAGGTAAAAATGAACCAGGCACGGTGGTGCATGCCTGTAATCCCAGCAACTTGGATGGCTGAAGCAGGAAGATCACAAGTTCAAAGCCAGCCCCAGCAACTTAGCGAGGCTCTAAGCAACTTCGTGAAACCCTGTCTCAAAATAAAACAAAAAGAGCTGGGGATGTGGCTCAGTAGGTAAGTGCCCCTGGGTTCCATCCCTGGTACCAAAAAAAGAAAAAAGAGGGCAAGAATGAGTTGCCTAAACTCAGTGCTCACTGGTTAGTCACCTTGCAAGAAAGATGAATGAATGGAAACTAGATGAGGCTCTGGGCTTCCTACGGGTTCAGAAACCTTGAAGCAATAGATGGCTTAGAAGGAAGGAATAAAGGGAGAGAGCAAAGACATTGGAACTAACCCAGGATAGCTAACATGAGACTATTCCCAGTCACTAAAAGTAAAGTGTTTCATCTGAATCAACCGTTCATCATATTTGGTCCTCTCTAGCTTTTATTTGTTCTTTCAGTAAATATTATCAAGTTCCTACAATAATCTAGACTTTATATGCTGGACTCCATTTTATATTTGAAATCCCTCTGCATACTACAGCTAGTGTGTGGAATCCATTGAGACTGTTCATGTTAGAATTCCATGGCCTGCTCTCACTGAAGCTAGCTGTGACCATATGATTTGGTTTGGGTTGGTTTGGCCAATACAATGTGAGCAGAAGTGACTTACATTGCTTCTAGATGGAAGCACTTAAATGCCACTATGAGACATAAGGTGACTATGGAAGCAAAGATCAACTTGGAACCTCTGTTTCTCTGGGTTTGTGAATGACTGCAATGAGCAGTCTCTGTTGACCTTCTTTGAACATGAAGTGTGAGCATTAAATAAATTTTTCTTGCATCACGGCACTGAGATGTTCAGGGGGATTTTGTTATTGCAACACAACCCACCATAAATAATTTATATATTAGACACCTAAGCTCCATTCCTAGACCAATCCATCCCCTCACAAGTGAACGACAGAGTGAAGGACTACAGGCAAAAAAACGTACACCAAACAAAACCAAGAAGCATTCGTACCTGCCAAAAGGTGAGTTCCTATCACAGAGGTCCATAGCTACAGCCATGAAAGTATTGGGCATCTTTAGGTTAGGAACAGAGCCAAAGTCTGCTGTTTGATGCCAGCGGATCAAAGGAAATCCATCATCTGAATTGTCCATAGACAAATACGAAGATAACTGGAAAGTAAAGATTCTGTTAACTTTGATTGCATCCAAATTTTTACTGGAGTTTTTTTCATTGGCACACTCTGCTTCTGCTTCATTTTTTTGTCCAAATGCTCCTTCAACAGTGTTTACTAGTTTCGACTGTTGTAGTAGTGTCTTTCCAGAGATGGAAGCAAGGATCCCTGCCCTTCTCACATGCCCTTTTACAAGGACTTGCCACACCTCTCATCAAGAGTCTTATTTCTTTTCTCATTGAATCTTGGCCAGCTCTGTGATTTGCTCTGACCATAGAATGCAGTGGACTTGATATACAGCTTTTGAGACTTTGCCTCAAGAAACCCAGGTTCTGATTTCATTCTCTTGGAACCATGCACTGGCCATGGAAAAATAGTCCAGCTACCTGCTAGAGAGATTATGCAGAAAATAATATGATCTTCATGAAAGATCATGAAGATAGAAAGGCTATAGTGTTCCTGCAATCTCAGCTGAGCAACCCATTATGTCAATTCTAGATCCTCCAGTCATTGAGTGAGCCCAGCTGATATTGCTGATATCACATGAAACCAAGAGTCATCCTGGAAATAAAATGGATATTTTTAACTTCTAAGTTTTGGGGTAGTTTGTTGCAAAGCAATAGGCAATTGATACATCTGTATACAACACAAGGCTAGGCCCTGTGAGGAAAAAGAAGGGTATGTGCTCTAGTGTATGGTACCTTCCATCAAAAACCTTCCTATATCCACTCCATGTGTCTTTGCAGTTCCTCCTTTAAGAAGAGTCTGTTTCCCCACCCCATGAATCTCAGCTCAGCCATGTGGTTTGCTTTGACCAATAGACAGAAGCACCAGTTGTGGTATGATGATTCCTAGTCTTCAACAGACCTTGCAAGGATCCACTTACACTTCTACACTTCTGCCATCATCAAGAAAAGGACATGACTGAGTTAGCCTACTGCTCTGTGAAGCAGGATGAGAGCTGTGCAACAGAGCTCCATCTAATCCACTCTAGCCAACTGGAGCAGAGCCACAGAGATCCGAAAGAGCCCAGTGAAGTTGAGCCAATATCACCAACCCCAACTCCCCAGACACACAAGCTATAATAACAAAGGTTATTCTATGCCATGAAGTTTCGAGGTAATTTGCTACAAAGCAGTAACTAGCTATAAAAACATTATAGCTCTATTGGGGAGAGACAGATCATATAAGAAATGAGTACAAATGTAAGAAATGTTAATGAACAATAGCATAAAATAGTATGGATTAAATAATACATTGGTGGCACAGACAGCAAACGCTATACCTTTCAAGTAGACCAAGAGTAGTATTATAGGAAAACATAGCCTAAGAATATGTAAGAGAGAAGTCACTACAAGTAGTGCTGTTCATACTTCAAATGTTAGAACCTTATAAGGAGATGTTTTGAGAGAGTATAATCTAGCAGTACTGGGATGTTTGTGATGGAAAGACAAAGTTGGAAAGATAATCAGGCAAGTGTGTGGACGGTTCCTACTTTATTCTGTAAGCAATTGGGAACTACTATAGAGAGAAGAGTTGCACAACATTGTAAATGTACTAAAATGCCACTGAACTGAAGATTCTGAAATGGTTACCCTTACATGGATTTCAGCTCAGTAGTTCACCACTGAAATGATTAATGTGTTGAAAGGACCATTTTCAAAGGTTAATATAATGATTATAACAAGACTGATTAGTCAAGAAGCTACTATAATATTTGTTAGAGTTTATATCCTGAATATCCCTTAAAGGTCCATGTGATAAAGACTGGGTCCCTAGCCTGTGGCACTGCTGGGAAGTGATGGAACCTATAGGAGGTGGGGTGTAGTAGGAGGACGTTACTGGAGGCATGCCCTTGGAGGGGACATTGGGACAATGGACCTTCCTCTCTCTTCCCAGTCACCATGAGGTGAACAGGCTTCCTCCACCACATGCTCCCTGCTATGATGTACTGTGCTACCATAGGCCCAAACAAAACCAAGTGATTGTGTGGCGAAGCCTCTGAAACAGTAAGCTAAAACCATGCTTTCCTCCATTTAATTAAACTTAGCTCAAGTGTTTGTCACAGTGACAGAAAGCTGACTTACAACATTCTAGATACAAAAGACAAAGGTCTAACCTAGAGGGATACTAGTAGGAATGGGATCAGAAATGAGAAAACTGACAAAACCAGACAGCCAACTGAATAAGAGGCACCAGAGAAAGGACTAAATTCATCACTTAGAATCTGTGACATCTGCTTGGCATCTAGGCCACCACATCAAGCAGTACCAGAATACTTGAGGAACAATATTGTTCCAGAAGAAGCCTGTGAAGGATCAATAGTTCATGTACTATTATCTCATTACTCATTAATTCTTTTAACAAAAGTTTACTGAGCCCCTACTTGGTGTCAAGCACTGATAACCAGCCAGGAGATAAAGAGTGGTGAACAATACATAAGAATCCCTTTCGGGGCTGGGGTTGTGGCTCAGTAGTAAAGCGCATGCCTAGCACTTGTGAGGCACTGGGTTCAATCCTCTGCACCACATAAAAATAAATAAATAGAAAAAAAGGTACTGTGTCCATCTACAATGAGAAAATATTTTTTAAAAGTCCTATGTTTAAAAAAAAAATCCCTTCCCCTGCTTACTCACTAGAGGGAAGGGAAAAAAACCAATAGACAAATAAGAAAATTACAAAATTACATATCATGAAAAAGTGATAAGTGCATTGGAAAAAAAAATAAGGAAAAGAGGAGAGTGCTCAAGTTGAACAAAGATTAGGAAGAGGTAAGAGAGGTAGATATGAGAATATCTGGGTGTGTTAGGCAGAATCCTAAGGTGACATGTAATGACCCATCCTTATATAATACCTTGCCCTTTGTAGCAGGAACCTGCAACTTGCTTGCTTTTTTTTTTT
>JAJEJO010005267.1:146281-269594 GCA_020662805.1 Glaucomys volans
CTTGCCCTTTGTAGCAGGAACCTGCAACTTGCTTGCTTTTTTTTTTTGAACCAGGGATTGAACTCAGGGACACTCAGCCACTGAGCCACATCCCCAGCCCTATTTTGTATTTTATTTAGAGACAGGGTCTCACTGAGTTGCTTAGGGCCTCGCTAAGTTGCTGAGGCTGGCTTTGAATTCGTGATCCTCCTGACTCAGCCTCCCAAGTCGCTTGGATTACAGGCGTGCGCCACCATGCCCGGCCTGCAACTTGCTTTTAACCAACAGATTATGGAAAAGGCACTGGGATTTTACTCCCATGATTATGTTCTGTTACATAGCAAAGATAATGGGATTCTTGATGTAAGTAAGGTCCCTAATCAGTTGACTTCAAGACCATCAAAAGGGGAAGCATGATGGTGAGCCTAACCTAGTCAGGGAAGCCCTTTAAAAGAGGATCTAGAAGTCAGAGACTCTCTCCTGCTGATCTCCAAGAAGTAAGCTACCATGAATTCTGTAGCTTCAAGGAAATGAATTCTGCCAACAGTCATGTGAGCTTGGAAGAGAACCCCAAATATCAGATGAGACCCCCACTCTGACACCTTCACTGCATCTCTGAGCAGAGGATCTGGCTAAGCTATGCATGCCAAGGTCCCAGCCATGGAATTGTGAGATAATAAATGTGTGTTGTAATGTTTTAATCTGCTAAATATGCAATAATTTGTTATGCAACAATAGAAAAATAAACACAGTGGGGGAGAAACTTTGCAGATAGAAGGAAAATAAAATGATAGGCCCTAGGGCAGGACTATGCATAGTGTGCATAAAGAAAAGTCAAGCAGCCAGTATGTCAGAAGTAAACACAGAAAGTAGGCAGTGAAGTCAGAGTGAGGAGGCCATATCATGCATGGCCTTGCTGACTCAGTCACATGGGAGCCACTGGTACCCCTCTGATATAACATAGTTCAAAGAATCACTTTGACTGATGTATCAAGAATATCCTAAATAGGGAATCACAGTAGAAGCATGAACAAAGACTAGGTAAGAGACAATAATTCAAGGGAGAGATGATGGAGACAGACCAGTGAAGAAGCAGTCAATGTAGTGAGAAGGGACCAGTGAGGTAACAGGATTTGTTCCATCCAGACTGAAAGCTGATATATGTCTTTTCCTAGAGAGGACAAAGGCTCCAAGAAAAAGTCTTTACCATTACTATGATGCATGTGAACCCACTATTTCTTCATTATTTACCTTTCTGATGTTTATGTAACCCTGCTTTTATATTTAGATAGCATCTTATTCTTAGCCCTAGTTCCAGCCAATGAAAGGCACCAACCTTTTCTCTCTCTCTCTCTCTCTCCTACCAGCCATGCTGTAATGGTAAATCAGACCCCAAACTAGGAAAGAGTTTGAGCCAGCACCCACATTGTCTTTTGACTCCCTTTCAAAATCTCTGACCACATCAGAGGAGCTGCCTTAAAAGCAGACTCTTCCACCTGGTCATTTTGCTCACATAGCTCAGGAAATACCTGCCATCAGCCCTAAAAACTTGGCCCAATGAAGCTTCAAAGCAAAGAAGTTTTCTGCTTTCCAAGTGGCTCCAGCAAGACTAGAAGACCTGGATAGGTTGCAACAGTAGCAGGAAGGAATCTTGGCTACGACATGGATCTAAGGGGACATTTCAATTCTTTTATTAAAATTCTCCTAAGCAAAATCGGCCTTACCATGTCAAATGATAAAAGGCATTGAAGTTTCACAATGGGAACCTCATGAAAACTAGAAAAGGGAGAAAAAGATCCAGTGAGTCACCCTACTTCTTCCACACAACTCCTAAAGACTCAAAACAGCAATGTCCACCAGCCAGTGCCATGGTAAGAATCACAGCAGTAAAACCACAAGAAACAGTCTACAGTAAGTACTAGCCTGAAGCTCAACAAGGAGACATGCTAATAACAGCTCCTTAAGGCAAAGGTCTTTTCCAAAAATGGCAGTTTGCAGAGAATTTCTACAGCAATTGTCCATTATTTAATTGACTGCATTACTCCACACTGGCCACATGGGGGCACCAGCACACTCCACACCCAAATGAATCCTTGTGTTTTTCCTAATCTGAGATAAGGTGGAGCACTGTTCAGTCTCCCACTGTGATTAGTAGAAATATTGCCACCAATGAATACATATGCCAGCCAAAGACTATGAAACTGTCCACATTAAGAATATTTTACAAATAACATACTGCAGTTTGCAGTCTGTTCCTCCAAACCCCATTTTAGAAAGCATACCCCTAAGGATCCAGTCCTAGTCTTCTGCTCGTCTTTCTCTCATGTTCTGGTAACCTCTCTAACAATTACTCTCCAAAACACATCTAGCCCTGGTCTCTCCACAGAGCCCAGGGTCTGTATCTCTTAACTGTGCTCTCATTATTGCAACCACCATTTCAAACTGAACATTTCTATAATGCCAATTAATCTCTCCTAACAGACCAACTGTCCCTCTAGACATTCTGATTTCTTTGGATAATACTAAATACTAAGATTATCTGGTCTATGCCAGGCTTTACAAGAATTAAGTCATTCAATACCTAGAATAACAAAGAGGTTCAATATCTTGTTCAAAATCACAAAACTCAAGATATCAGAGCTGGAATTTGAATCCAGGCTGTCTAGCTCCAGACCCAGGCTCTGAACCATTATGTTGTCATATTGGATATTTACCTCTGGATACATACACACACACACACACACACACACACACACACACACACACATATATACACATGCTATATATATTTATTTATGCAAATATATATAGTTTACATTTCCTGATTTCCTAACCCTAACCCTAACCAACATACTTCTGTTAATGATGATAAAATTAAAGCCTGGAGGTTAAGAACTTCTAAACTACAAGGCATAAAACAAATGGGATCTCAGTAATATGTCATATTTCCAGCACCTCACAGTTTTTTAATAAGTATTCAATGCATATTTTTTGTTTGAATTGCTCAATTCATGTTCAAACTACCATGAACATAGACTAAGAAAGAAAAAGTACATTAATACAGAACTGATAACAGGAGCTGCTATTTAGAAAATGAGAATCCTATTTCAAAGTCAAAACAAATATAAGAAAAAAGAAATAAAGGCATTTTAAGTGGAAAGAAGGTCTACAAAAAACCTTTACTGAAACAAAGGAGGGCAGGGCTCAGTGGCACATACTGAGCCTAGCAACTCAGGAGGCTGAAGCAGGAGGATCACAACTTTGAGGTTAGCCTCCGCAACTTAGTGAGACCCTGTCTCAAAAAATAAAAATAAAAAGGGACTGGGAATGTAGCTCAGTGGCAGAGTACCCCTAAGTTCAATCCCCAGGACCATAAAAAATAATGGGGGAGATTAATAAATCAGGACAAGGTGGAGGAGATGGCAGGAAAAGTGTTTGTGGGATTCAAGGAGGCAGATGTCTAAACTATGTATGTCCCATTCATATAGTAAAAGCCATCTCTGCTGCTGCACTGTAAGCTGGGCCTTGTTTTCATAATGTTTAATTTCCTATGTTCCAAAAAAGCCAGAACTACCACCCTTCTAAAAAGTCTAAATCTTGGGTCATATGAACAGATAAGACAAGTTAATTATGAATTTGGTCAAATACATTTATTCCTTTGTGCAAGGCTGAAAGCTGGATCTTTCTAATTAGTTGCCTCTAATCAAAAGTATTCTTTGTCTTGATTTATTTTTTCATTTCCTGCATTAAGCCACTATTAAATGAGTGCCAACCAACTAAGTACTAGGAATATAAATGTGATCCAGGAAAATATGACCAAGTTCACAGCTTATATGCAAGTAAAAGTAAAAAGGAGAAATAGAGGGTGCTTAGAGAACACATTATCTGGGGAAGGATATCCAACCCCAGACTTCGGAGAGTCACAGAAGGTTTACTAACAAATATCTAGGCTAAGACCTAAAGAATGATTCAAATTAGCAAGGAAGCATGGGAGAGAAAGCCTAGTCCAGGCAAGAGGCACGGGTAATGCCCTTGGAGTAGAGAGTGTGGCAGGTTCTAGAGGTAGAAGGGACAATAGCAAGTAAGGGAGGATGGAAAATCACATGGAAAGTTGCTAAAAGTATATACAAATTCATTAATCTCTACAGAAAAATGGGGATATTTTTAAAACTTTATAAAGGTGTACCTTTTGACCCAGCAGTTTCATTTCTGGGAATTTATCTTATGGAAATAACTAAGCTACAAGGAATCATCTACAAAGAAAATAAACATGCCACTACTTATAAAAGCAAAACATTGAAAACAACCTAAGTACCTATCTATTAAGAACTCATCAAAGCTAGGTCCAGTGTCCCATGCCTGTAAAACCCCAGCTACTCAGGAGACTAAGGCAGGAGGACCATAAGTTCCAAGACCAGGCAATTTACTGAGACTCTCCCAGAATAAAATGAAAAGGGCTGGAGATGAACCTCAGTGGTAGAGTACCCCTGGGTTCAACACTGCCAAAGTATGAAAAATTTTAAAAAGAACTCAGTAAATTCATTACAATACAATCATATATCAGAATATTCTGTAATCATCATAAATTGTGTTGAAGATTAATATTTGTTGACATGAAAAAGTAGTCACAATATAACATTAAGAGAAAAAGCAAGATACATAGTTTTGTGGAATGGATCCTATTTGAAAATTATGTGAGCAAAATGTCAGGTCAACATATTTTTAGATTGTAGGATTCTCAATGGTTTTAGTTTTTCTTTTCTTTTGCTTATGTCTTTAATAGTTTTTCAGAGAACCTTTTTTTAAATAAGAATAATATATCAGTTGCTTCTTGACTTTTTCAACGAACTCTTGAATTAAGCATTAATTCAGTTCTAGTACCCTAGCACACAGAGATACTGGCACACTATGAGGGGAAAAAAAAAATCAATATGAATTCCAGGAAAGAGAGCTAAACAGCACATCCTACACCACTGCCCATAAACCCTCTTCCTCTCAATACATACCTGGACAAATCCAAATGGGAAGAAACGCTCTGTCTGCCCCTGGGAGCCACGATGGAAGGTTTGGCGCCAGTCTTCAATGAGCGCAGGGAACGTGCAATTATACAGGTCCCTGTTATAATTCATATTGGACTCCCCTAAAAAAGCAGCCAAAATCATGAAAAGAGTCGGGAATAGACTTTAAGAATGGCTTACATTATTGCCCTTCCTCTATCCTTGCCTTGAGAGAGTAGCATTCCCACAGTCCTTCGGATTGGTCTTTTGACCTCAGCAAAAGTGATGCAGGCAGAAACTTGAAAAGTGCTTCAGCTTTGGGCTTCACTCTCTTGAAGCACCTGGAGCCCTGAAACTACTATGCAAATGATAAATGAGTGTGAACCAGCTTGTGAAGGAAGAAAGACCACATGGTACCCAGCAGATAGCCCCAGTCAACAGAACTGAGAAAAAAGACTGCCAGGTGTCCAAAGACACATAAGAAAGCTCAGGAGAAATTACCTGAAGCAGCCCAGACAAAAGAACTACTGTTAACCCAGAGAACTGTGAGCTGAAGAGAATTTATAAAATTATTCCTGTAATCCCAGCACTTGGGAGGCTGAGGCAGGAGGATTGCGAGTTCAAAGCCAGCCTCAGCAACTTAGCAAGGCCCTAAGCAACTCAATGAGAACCTGTCTCTAAATAAAATACAAAATAGGGCTGGAGATGTGGCTCAGTGGTGGAGTGCCCCTGGGTTCAATCCCCAGTACCAAAAAAATAAAATAAAATGAAATGAAATGAAATAAATAAAATAAAATAAATAAAATAAAACAAAATTATTGTTTTAAGCTACTAAATTCTAGGGTGGTTTGTTATGCAGCAAAAGCTAGTTATAGCTCAGTTGGTAGAATACTTGCCGCACATACACAAGGCCCTGGGTTCAATCCACAGCAACACACCATAAAAAAAAAAAAAAAAAAAAAGCAAACTAGTTATATGATGAACAATCAACAAACTGAGCACTCACCCTGGTACCATATCACCCCTTTCAGAGTCATGTTTTGTAACGGATGGATCATGGCATTCCAGAGAACAGAGTGCTCACTGGGACCAGTCACAGAATCCTGTGGAATGGACCTGCAATCAATAAGAAACACATGTCACCTGAAAGCTAATGATTGATCACATGATGATCCCTAAGCTAGGCATCTATCCACTTCCACGTGGGACAAATTTCCAATGAAAGCAACATAGAAGTACATTGGATTTGCTTGAAAACGTGTCATTAGTCTGAATTTCACTTCCCAGGTTCTTCCCAGGTTAAGTGCGCCAGTCACCTTTCTCTGAGTTCAGAGTGGCCATGTCAGTTTCCAGATGAGATGAGTGAAGCCAGAGGGAGAAGTGATTCCCTGTGAGTTTCTCACACAGGCAACAAGTTTATCTAGTACTCAATGGATGGACGCTTAGATTGGTTTAAACTTTTTGCATTTATAAGCAATGCTGTGATCTTTATAGCTTAATCATTGTATGCATGCTTAATTATCTCCTTAAGATAAATTCCCAGAAATGAAATTACTAGGTCAAAAAACATTTTTTTTAAAAACTTTGGCCAGGCACAGTGGCACACACTAATCCCAGTGGCTCAGGAGGCTGAGGCAGGAGATTGCAAGTTCAAAGCCAGCTGCAGCAGCAGTGAGGCACTAAGCAACTCTGTAAGACCCTGTCTCTAAATAAAATACAAAAAGGGCTGGGGATGTGGCTCAGTGGTTGAGTGCCTCTGAGTTCAATCCCTGGCACCCAAAAAAAACTTTGGACATGTCCCCACATTTCCTTATAACAGTGTACATGAATTTTTCCTCAAGTAGCTGAAGATGAGAATTCCCACTTCCCTACACCCTTATCCTTCCCAGCCCCAAAGGTCTAGGAGGCCCAGTCTTTAGACCCCCACCATGTGCTAGATCTGATGCTCCCTCTTATTCTACTCCAGGCCATTCTTTCGGCCCAATGTTAATGTCTTCACTCTCCCACAGGGAAGTTTTTACTCAAACTGTATCAAGAACAAAGTCCATCCTCCTCCAAGAATGACTCAGCCAGTGTCCAGGATAGCAGGCCACATCCTGCTCATTTCCATGTTGGTATTAGTATTGGGATTTTTTATTAACTAGCCCTTTCTCCCCTGCACCTTCTTCCTCATCCAGCTTTTCCCGCATGGACTTTCACAGTCAGTATACTAACATATTTTTTAGTGCATGTTCATGCATTTGTTCTTAGACTGTTTATTCTCCAAGGAATAGAGTATAATGGTTAGAAGCACACACTGGAGCCAGACTGTGCCACTTACTAATCATGTCAATAAGCAAGTTCCTAAACTTCTCTGAGACTTCATCCTTACCCATAGGATGTTAATAGTATCTATACTTCAAGGAGTTGCTGTGAGTACTAAGTGAGTTAATATATATACAGTGCTTAGAACAATGACTAGCATATCGGAAGCTTTCTGTAAGCATCAGATATGGTTATTACTAAGGAAAAGGACCATAACTCCTTCTTGGCATGTTCTCAGATGACTGTGGTGGCGATGACACACTTCACCTGCACAAGAAGAAATTCTGTACATTCAACACATATGTGGGCATTCAACCTATATTTAACTCCCCAGTGAAGATCATGACCTTCTCTCTTACATACTTCTCCAGTAGGCTTTCTCTCAGGAAAAATTCTTGCTTACCCTTGATTAAGAACTCCACAGGTTTTCAGGGACCTTCCAGATGACCAGGCTTCAATGGGTGTCCCACCCCAGCTGGAGGAGATCAGTCCAATGGGATATTGCAGAGTGTCATATAGGTAACGCCCAAAGAGCCAGCACACTGCTGACATGTACGTGAAATATCCCTGGCCTAAGTTTTCTGTCCAGAGAAACAGTTAAGGAAAAAGAGTCAGGAAAGAAGTAGATACATATGAACTACAGTTACTAGACGGGTCTAGGTAAGAAGGGTGAGTTTGGATCATCCCTTCTGTACCTTTCTGAGACATCGAAAATAAGATAAGAATGAGAAGCAATGAGAAGATATAGCACCAAGACTAAGCATATCTCAAATCTTCCCTAAGGAGAATCTTATCCAAAGGGAAAACTACAGCCTTAATGATAGTTTTCTTTTATCTGTCTTTGGCCTTTTTCAGTTGCTCAAAATGCTTGTTCCCATAATGAGGAAATAGTGCTCTCAGCCTGGAACAGAGGCAAATAACTATTTTGCTCTCAATCTGAGTATAAATAATTCACTTACATAATCAGGGAGCCAAAACTCTCTAGCCAGGCAAACAGGTCTCCCAATTTTTCCCCCATGCCCTCAGGTTCCTCAGAATACTAATACTCTTCCTCAGTAGTTAAGTGACACAAAGGCCCTTGGGTTCCTATATTATCCTCTTCTCTTCCTCCACTCTCATCTGGCCACTCATTTCTACTTTTCTCTGTGGAAGGGAAAAGCAAGGATGCAGTAAATAGAAAAGAAATGTGTATTTTTTTCTGGGTGGTTTTACAGCCAATTTTATAGCTGTGGTAATTAAGACATGGACACATAAGTGATGAGAAGTCTGACCAAAAGGGAAAGCAACAGAAACAAACATCAGTGCTTAAATTTTCAGTAATCTAACACATTTGTTCACATTTCCCAGTAACCAACACAGGCCAGAGTGAACGATTTCTATTATAGGAAAGTTGACAAAGAGGGGCGCGTGCATGCACACACAGCCGATAGAATCAATTCAACCCAACAGTTATGAAAGCCCTCCTGGCTTGGCCCTGTGAAAGATCCAAACTCAACACAGTATGATGCTGGAACTCTAAAAGTTGATAATAGAATAGTAGAAATTCAAATCAATTTCAAATCAATTAAAATTGATTGGGCACCTACTATGTGTCAGGTACTACTAGATGGTTGGGATACAGCAAGGAAAGAGATCTGAAGAGACCTCGCCTCTTAGGTTTGCAGTTTACAGAATAAGACGGGTATTCCACTGAATAAAATACAAGGCAGAATACATGAAGTGCCTCAAAAGATACAAGTAAGTATTAAGGAATTTTAGTACTAAACCAAAAATGTCAAATGAAAGGCAGATCATGAAAAGCCTAAGAGAGATTCACCTCCTCCCTTGTGCTTCCATAATCCCAATAACTAGCTCTATCGCTATACTTCACTACAATAACCGGCTCAGGGTTTCCCTTACCCACTACACCATTAGCCACCTGAAGGCAGGGCTTCATCTTCCTCACATCTGTATCACCAATGTCTAGGACATAATAATGAGTCAGTAACCGTGTATTGGCTATTGTTCAGTGGCTGTGGTAGCTGGTTTAAGGTGGGTCACTGGTGGATAAGCAGAGGATAACAGTAACTAGGAGAGCTAAAGGGAATGGAGAGCCTTGAAGGATAGACAGAAATGTAATAAGCAGAGCTATGATTCTAGGCAGGAGGGAAAAAAAAGACATGTTAAAAGGCACATGGAATAGGACAGCATTTGACTGAAGCAGAGATTTAAAAAGGAGAATAGTGAAGGTAAGTCTGGAGGGGAGACTGGAACTACATCTTGAAGTAAAGAAAATTGAAAGCAACTAGAAAATAAGAGTGTGTGACAAGCAGATTTGAATGCCAAATATGTGCACAGCCTAATCCCTGGAACCTGAAAATATGCACCCATCCGGGGCCAAAGGACTTTGTAGATGTGATAAGGGTTAAGGAGATTGAGACAGGAAGAGTGTTCTGGATCAACCAGTTGAGTCAAATCTAATTACATGAGTCCTTAAAGTCAGAGAACCCTTTCCTAGGTGCAGTCAGAGCAATGTGCCAACAGAAGAGGAAGAAAAGATTCTAAATGTGGGAGAGACTTCTTAACCCACTATGCTCTTCCCAAGATCTACATTGCCTCTTTCAGATTATTACTGAAATGTCACCTTTCTCAATTGGGACTCCCCTGGCCACTCTAAACTGCGAGCTTCCCAACTTAACCTTCCCTACCATCCTCCCATATGGCCTCCTTTCCCTGGTGTATTTTGTTGATTTACTTTTGTCTCACTAACACACATAATTATCTAACCTATCCCATGATATCCAAATTTATTCAGTCTCTTGAGTTCACAGAGCAAAAGGAAATTCATATTATAATAGCAAGGCATTATAATCATCCAAATCAGATTGATTCCTAGGTTTTAGATAATACATAATAAGAGTTCATAGAGCAAGAAATTCATCCAAAAATTAACCTGAATCAGTTCTATTACAGAGCTCTTATAGGGAGAGTTCAGACAGTGTGAGACAGAATACCATCAGAAACTACATATGTGATTTACTAAGTATTCATTTTCCATATCCCTTCACACCACACCGTAAGTACCATAAGATCAGGTGTTTTTGTCTATTTTATTCACCATTACACCCACAGCAATTAGAAGAGTGCCTCAACCATAGAAGGCACTCAGATATTTGCTGCATACATTAACTCTTCAAAATGTAGGAGAAACTGAGGTCACCAAGGTAAAGCATATACAGACAGAAAAGAAAAGGCCCTAGGAAGAACACAGAAACTATATTTGAAGGAAAGTATTAGAAAAACAAAGAACAGGGAGGGAGATGACAGAGGTGATATAGGAAAAGGAAGTACCATGCAAGCTAGGAGGAACATGCAGTTTCTAGCAGGGGTAGTCCACAGAGTTGAATACCACAGGGGTCTATGGAGTTCAGAATGAGAAGAGTAGCAACCTTGAGGTGAACAAATTATTGAGGTGGAAGCAGAAACCAGATTACAAAGGACCCATGGCAAGGTCATGAAAAGAATAAAAACAAAAGATGTTCTAGAAAGGTATAACAAAGCAAAGGAGAGAGATGAGGCTTCATGAAAAGGATGTGTGTTATGTTCAACTTTGTTAGAACAAAAGGCTATACTCTATGAGCAGAGATTATGTGTCCGTCTTAGTCACTGCTGCTATGTCCTTGGGGGCTAGAACAGAACTTGACACTGAGGAGGCATGAAATAAAAGATTTCGTGCTGAATGGACAGTGGGGAAGAGAACTGAGCCTAAGGGATAAGAGAAGGCCCTCAAAGAAGTAAGAGCCATCAGAATTAACCCTGAAAGGAACCAGTCAGTTGTCCTCAGGTACAGAAAAGAAGGAAGAAAGAGAATACAGAGGGTCAAGGCAATAGAGAGAAACACTTGCTCAGCTTACGCTGAATAGCCTCAATATTTTCACCAAAGTTGAAGGAAGAGTCTTTTCTTCATCACAAGAGGGAAGGTTTATTGGAGTCTTGGGAAAGCACATGTGAATCAGTGACCATCAGGAATAGGATGAAGAATCAATAACAAATAAGTAAAAGGATAATTCAGTAATAATAGATAAATATCAAATTGGGGGTTACAGATTCCACTTATAGTGCTGACCCATCATTTAATAGACAGTACATGCTGAAGTGCTCACGTACCAGAGGTAGGCTTAGACCATGGCAAGTCAACTGCATCAAGGTCCTCCAGCTCCTGCTCTGCCTGAACAAGCGAGGCAGAGAAGATGCGAACAGACTCATAGGCAGCCGTATTGGACAGCTCCCTTGTAGCATTAAATATCTAAAAGAGAAATGGAAATGTCACTTAACCTATTGGGTGGTGAACTGGCCTGCCACCTCTTAGGAACTTTTTCCAACCCACTGAGTTTCTTCTGAGCCTTCAATATACTGAGATTAAACAAAATAACCAAAACTGGTAATGAGCTGGACTGAACCTCCTTGATCCACTTTAACTAAAAGAGACCATAATGAATCAATAAAACAAACCCTGTGATCTTAAGAAACAGGTCTATGATAGACAAAAAGAGGTATGCAGTGTTTAGGCTAAAGAATATTGACTATCAAATAGAGACTACCATGATATCTTGAAACTAAAATACTTCTGCTCTAAAGAAGCATCTGATAATGCAAAGCCACGGCAAGTAACTTCTTTTTTTAAAAAAATGGCACTTGGAGAGCCTATGTGGAGCCAAAAAGGCTATGGGGAGGTAGATTTATATAATCAACATCATCCAAGAAAAGTGTATTAAAAAGAAACCCACCTGGGAAATGACAGCTGAAACATCCTGGAATCAATCTCACAGTGCTTACATTCTCATCTAGTCCTGCTAAATCGCCAGAGAAAAGCATGGGTACATGGCAACCTGAAAGGTGGTGTTCAGGGTAACAGCTTGGAACAGTCCCAAGGATTTAAACAAAGAAGAAGGTGGTCCAAAGACATATCA
The DNA here is from genome assembly GCA_020662805.1 of Glaucomys volans. Classification (NCBI taxonomy): domain Eukaryota; kingdom Metazoa; phylum Chordata; class Mammalia; order Rodentia; family Sciuridae; genus Glaucomys; species Glaucomys volans. The sequence goes on from JAJEJO010005267.1 coordinate 158,511, forward strand.
TGTTCTCCTAAATCATTTATGAATCCTCATCAGTTACCAAGAATATGACAGGAGTGGCTTAGGGCTTTTCTGGACAAGAATATGTGCACTATATTGAGTAGTTTATTCATTAGTCTATTAAACCCCACTCCTCTATAAGGTACTCATGCCATTTCCTTAAATCCTGATTTTTTCTATTTGAGATTTTCCTTTATTTTAAAAAGAACAGATCAGCAATATCTTGCTTTGCTTTTTTAATTATGCATTTTCTCCTGAGTCTTCCTTATCCCCCTGGACCAGTCCTGCTTCTCCCAAAACAAAGAGCCAAAGGAGCATGAGGAAGCCCAGTTACCATTAGCCCCAGGGAACAGGCACTCCAGCTGAGTCTGGATGGCCACAGCAAGGAGCACAGAAGGCTGGAATACTTTCCATTGGCCTCCAGCCACAGAGTGTGCAGCTGGCTCACTCTCCCTTCCACCCACCATGGAGAATACAGCTGGCACTCCAGCCCACAGTGGAAAAGAAACGATGGAGCAGCCAGGGTGCCCCCACAGAGAATTTCATTGAAATATGCTGCCCCTAGAATCATCTTTTGACTTGTCACTGAGCCTGCTGTGGCCAGAGAGATGGCCAGATGCAAATGAAATGGCTGTTTGGGTCACAATGGGAACCCTGGCCTGAAATGCCTTCTGAGTAGCAGCAGCTCCAGCCTGTCCAGGCTACTGGTCTTTCCACTTTCAGGTCAGATTATACATGGATTCAGGAAAATTCCACAGGAAATCCAAGCCTGTTCCTTCAGGATCCTGCCTGGCAAGGTTAATGTGAAATAAACATTCAAGAGTAAAAACAAGCTAATGCACTCACAGTATATTCTGGCAGGGAAATTATTTTTCAGAAGCAAGTACCTGTAAAAAAGTCGCCTCCCTTGAAATTCAGTTCTGCACTAAGCACGAAGGATCATATGTTGCTTCCATGGAAACAGTGGATGAAACTGCTTTCATCCTCTCCACCCACACTAGCTTCCGCACTGACTGGGAACTCAAGCGCCTCATGGCAATGAGATGCCAGCTTGGGGAGGCAGCATGGGAGAACATGCTACTTGTCTTTTAGACTCGTTGCTAACGATTAGTGTACTGCCAGGCCAGTGGAGTCAGAGTGGCTGGCATTCTCCTGTATTGTTACCAGCACATGGAACTGGATCCAAAACATTGCCTGGAAAACTTCCATTTCCAAACTCACACTTTTGTATTATTTCAAGCCAGAACTTGAAAACCGCAGAAAGTGTCAACAAAAATGGGGGTGGGGAAAATTTTCCTGCTGTAGCCGATGACAATCACTTCTGAAACTGGTAGCCTTTCCCAATATTACTAGGCCTTTTTGATGGAAGCATTTCCTCAGGGATATTGGCAGCAAACTTAGGAATAAAGAGATTTCAGGAAGATTTTCATTTAAATGACACTTGGTTTCCCTGCTGATGAAAGGGGAAACCTTACTCCATCTGCTGAGATCAGATTTCATCTCATCAAACACCTCAGTGTAATTATTTTTCTACCAAGTATTTAAATGAGGATGTAAATGAAGACCAAGGTATTTGAAGTCATTAACGCTGCTGAGGCTGAGGGAGAGCACTGCTGCCTCTCCAGGGACCAGACCCATTCGCCATCAAAGCAGCTGCTCACCGGTGTTCATTTTGTAACCTTTATACCACATTCTTGAATTAATGAAGACGCGTCAAGAATCTATTTCCTCAGAGAATCTTGGCATGGGGTCTGCATGTGGGAGCAAGGCATGCATGTGAGAGCATGCATACGTGAATGTGTGTGTGCACACACATGCATGCACATGAAGGACAGAAAATTACTGACTTAAAAGAATTTGGAGATTCTGTAAGTTAATTTATATTCTACTACAGCATAATATAGTAATCCTAAAGTTGACATAATAACTATAAAGAAGCCAGTCATCAAAACTCCTATGAATCTTTTATTGAGATATGATACCAGCCTTCCCTCTGGATTTTAATTTCTCTAATGGGGAGTGCCAAGCTATGGAGATATAGGTTTCCTGTCTGACAATGGCCATCTTTTTCTAAACCTAACAAGAAATAGCCAAGTCTTAAGACCTACCCTGACTTAGGAGGCAACAGATGAACACTTAGATTTTTCTCCATTTATAAACATCTCACCCGGTGTTATAAATAACATTCGATTTTAAAATTCCACTTTACCCTAACAACAAGATGGGCATACAATCTGCCATTTCCTTCTTTGAATGTGAAAAGTGGTAGGTTATAGTGAGAATTTTACCTCCTCAGAAAAGTCACACAAAGGGAGGGAAAGATACGCAGTGTTTGATGCAAGCTTGAGCACATGCATGTGGGGGGGCGGGGCACGGTCTGTAGGGGGAAAAGAAGCAAAAGGAAAAAAGGAGGAATCATGTATCCTTCTAATCAAAATATAAGATTCTACAGACTGTTAAGAGACTAGAAAATTTGGCTTTCAATACCATAAGCACCTAAAATTCTGTCTTGCAAACTAAGTGCATGGTTTAAAATAAAATATTAACACTTGGATATTTCAGATGGAATCTTTTTTCTGTTCCCCTACATCTCAGAGCTCACAGCCCTAGCTTAGTACAGAAGATGCTTAAGAGTAAATTCTAGGCAGAAAGAATGTGTTTACTCGTAACAATCAAGATCTGATTTAGCTTGACAGAAAATGGGATGGGATTCCTTGGCATAGACTGCTATTGAGAAAGTGACTATATAGATACAAACAGATCTGGTCCATGCCTTTCTGTGCAAACATGGAACTGTAATTAGAGCATTAAGGAAATTACTGTTTTCCTCAGTGACTTAACAGCAATTCCTCTATACAAAATCATGTTTTCTATCAAGAGATAGAACTTCAATTTTATGTCCATTCCACTAAACTAAAAGAGTCCAGTCAAAATTCAGTTTAATAAGCATTTCAATTCAAAGTTTTCCTTACATTTAAGTAAGGCAAGGAATAAGAAAAATAAAATATTGGTTAGGAAAATATAAATATAAGAATTTAGATTCTAAATTAGAAAACAAATGATGAAATAAAGTAGATATGTCCAGAGTGAGATCTTTTCTAGTAGCTTTATTTAGTAATAGGTTTAAAAAAAAAAAGCCACAGAAAAAGAAACTGTAAGGAATAGAGGGCCGGGGATATAGCTCAGTTGGTAGAGTGCTTGCCTCGCAAGCACAAGGCCCTGGGTTCAATCCCCAGCACCACAAAAAAAAGGAAAAAAAGAAAGAAAGGAATAGAAGCTACAGAAGCAAAATGTGAAATTCTAATCTGAGATTCAAATAAAAAAAATTTAAAGAGAATTTTTGAGATCATGACCTAATTATAGAGCTTTTTAAACCTCAAATTTAAATATTTCTTAAAGATGGGAAAGTGAATAATGAAGGAAACAAAAAATTAAAATAAAAATCAACTGGAAAAAAACTCATATTTGGAGAAAGAGCTAGGGGAAACAGTAACATTTCCAAGTTCTTAATCTATTAAAGCAAACAAAGTATAGAAACATATTAGTGCCAATCAATTACTGCAAATTTAATCAATAACTTACCTATTAAGGTCGTTATGATAATTAATTAACACATGAAAGCACTTAGAACAGATCTTGGCACATGGTCAATACTTAATAGAATGAGCCTTCCTTCTCCTTGTTGCACCCTTCTCTTCCTTCTTTTTCTTGATCATCAACATTATTTATTGTTGCAAAGACTCTGGACCATTACCTGTAATACAGTCATCTGCATGTTACTCTGCCCACTGCAAAGCCAGACATCTCCAAATAAGATATCATGGACTTTCGAGGTAATATTGCTTGTCCCAAAATTCTGTTGTGCCATCATTTCAAAAGGTCCACCAGGCTTCATGGGATCCAGTACCACCATCCAAGTATTAGAGGGTGCTGAAATAACAACAGGTCTCCAAGGAATTAATCAATCAGTCACTTAAAATGAAATTAAAGCCCAATTATACTCATTTATAGCTATTCCCAGCTTCTGTGATAAACTGTATTCAAAGCTATAAAGATTGGCCATATTTCAGAAAAAGGGATGGAACTGACAAGAGCAGCAGCATTTTTATCCTTAATCTGTACCAATCCTTTCTTATATTGCTCTGAAGCATTTACAAGAAAAATAAGTTGCCCAGTTATAATCCTAAATGAGGACAGACAAAAATACACACAGATTAAAATTCAAGGGAATTTAGTAAAAAAAAAAAAAAAAAAAAAAATTTTAAAAAAAATAAAACAAATTCTTGTTACACTATCCAACTGTCAATATTAACATAATCTAATCTTCTCTCTACACCCCAACTTACTTGTAATCATCCAATCAAATGTGAGCACAGATTAGAGAAAAATCACTTATAATCTGAAACTTCCCCTTGGAGTGCAATCACCCTTGTTAGTAACCTCCACTTCCTCTCATGTTCCTAACAAGAATTAATACCACCAGTAGTGCTGGGTTCTCCTACAAACAGGTACATGAAGAAAGTGATGTATCAAAAATCAGTGAGACAAAAATAGGAGACCAATAGTGTAGAGGAAGGGAATTGAGATGATGGGAGGAGGTAAGAGCATGGAATGAAATCTACCAAACTATGCTGTGTCCATGTATGAATTTACCACAATGAATTATATATATGTGTAACATAATATATGTATATATGTGTATATATGTATGTATTACACATAAAAAAGATATATAGACATATGTAATAGTTATATGATTATAGTGCATTAATTAAAACAACAACAATAATAATGTAAAGGAGATAATAGAATAGAGCAAGCAGATCAAAGAGGGAAAAGGAAGACACTGTGAAATGGATCAAATCATGCTACGTGCAAGTATGGATGACATGATGAATCCAATATTATGTATAATTACAACACACCAATAAGAAATAAAGCAGGGGCCATGCAAATTTATCTATGAAAAAATATTTTGATTTGTCCAATTAAATATTTCAGAATCCTTTACAAGACTTAAGATGTTTGGACTCAATTAGGAAGCTGAGAAGCTATCCAAAAGCCTATTTCAGACATTCATAGCTTTTTCCTAAGAAACACTCCCGTCACCACCATCTTCCTACTTTTCAAACACACTGCAGGGCCCCTGCCAATATCACACTCAGAGATCTAGGAAAATACCTTCAAAATAACAAAATTATGCCTAAAAGGATGAAACAATAAGCAAAGTTGAAGAAATGAGAGTAGAAAAATAGAGAAATGAACAATTTAAAATAAAAATTTTTTTCGAAGAATATGAACTGATTTATAATACCCATCAGATCAATGTTAATGTGAACAAAAAGAATGGGAAAAACTGGAAACAGCATGCTAAAGTTATTTAGCCACCCAGCCCATGAGAAATAATAATTATAAGAATACTATCCAAGTACCTACTATATGCTACACACTGTAAAGTTCTTTCTAATCAGCAAAAACTAAGCAGAAACACAAGACGCCCACATGCATATATGCATATGAGGATATTAGTAAAAGCCTCCATAAAGGATTACTTTCCTGGAGGAAATGTCCAAAAAACCCCAAAGTATCAGTGAAAGGGTACATGTTTGCTCCTCTGGAAAGCACAATCTACTGAGCTTGCAACTGCCATCTCTAGGAGGTCAATTGAGCCTGAAACCAAATGTTCACAATTGTTTTCCTATCACCAATAGCCAGACATCAACATATTAAATGTATAATTCACCTAAATCAGAAAAATCACTGTTTTGGAAACAGTGGGCAGCTAGTACAGATTGTGTCGCACAGGTGTGATATGCTCCGTATGGCTTACACTTCTGAGCAGGCAGACGCTCCAATCTGTCCTAATAGTCTTGCCAAGGTCTTTCCAGGCTTCCTGTACTGACATATCTCACTAAAGTTCTGTCCTTCTGCCACCAACATTACTCATATAAGGTGATTGGGTCGACCCCCAGAAAACCCAGGATAGGACTATTTCTTAGCCTTCCACTACTATACAACATATTCCTAGTTACTGCTGTTAATTAGGGATTTACCCTTAACCTCAATCCAGGCCACATGGCAGGTGAAGAAAACTACCCTTACCAGAACCTCTGAAAACTTTTACTCCCAAGAATAAAAAGACTGGAAGGGAGTGGGAATATGAACAATTTGAGTACAATGCGACAACATCAGGGAGGGTGGGCTCCCTGTTGGACCTAGAGCCTCAGGGGAAACCAGCATTAAGACATAAGCACAGAGAAGCCTGCTTTTGGCATCCTCAAAGATCCCAGAAGACTTCCTTCTGTGCAAAAGTCACCAAGTTTCACAGGAGAACTGACTGGTCCTTGGATTGTCAGTTCAAGACTGGATGGCCAAAAAAGGAGCTCATCGAAGGCCAGTGAAGTCCAGTTAAGAGGTTTTAGAAGCTATGTTGACCATCAAGTCCACCAGGTTGAGTACAAATAATAAAATTGAGCCACAGACCATAAAGAGTTCGCCATCACCACATGCCAAGTTCACCATCCAGCTGGTTTTCTGCTGATCCTGATAGGTTTTCTGAGCCTCAGTTGGTCTAGTTCCTCCTTTAGAATCCTAAACACTTGCTATCTTACCACCTCTTTTACCAATCCGGGCCCAGGTGTCTGTAAATTCTCATTTTTGTTGCATTTAAATCTCTGTTCCTTTGCATTCTTTCTTATACCATCTAGGAAGATTAATTTCCTTTCTTCATTATACAGCTACTTAAGAGTGCTTACTGTAAGCCTGGCACTATATCAAGTAAATGTCAGAAAATAAACCCCAGTCCTGGGTTACACTGATGAGAAAGTCATGCAATTTGACTAGGGCTTTATGTTTTCATGTATAACAGCATATTTGATGGTCTATACTGTTGCTCTTCATTTTCCAGCCAAGGACATAAGTAAAAAACTATGTAATCTCCATCTTCTCTCCATCTCCCCAATTAATTGCAACTTCAAACTGAGAACAGCAAACAATCAAAGGGGAAAAAATGAAAATAATTTACCTAGAGACACGATTAGTCATAAAGTGCTTTCTTGCTTTTTCTTTTCACTATTCACATCAGATGTTGTTTTGGAGGTTATTGTGCCAAAATCTCAAATGCCAAGAAAGAGAAAAGGAAAAATTATCCATGACCTTTGCCTCCCCAAGAGGAAAAACATAGAGCTAAAAGAAGCATCCCTCTTCACTGCTCCTCACAGAATCCTGGATCTTCACCAGCTACAAAGTGGTTCAGTGGTTTTTGGAAGTGGCTTGAAGGTGAAGGTTTACTGCCTAAACCATCCCTTATTTACCTACATTTATTCTACAAACTAAATTTCAAATTCACTACAACTAAATATGAATACAAAAAAATTAGCCAAAGCTTAAATACTTTTCTCTCAATAAAACTGCTCATGCAAGTTACTTCAACTACAGCATGGCTGTGGCAGACACCCCTTAGGGTGACCTCCAAAGTCATAGACTTATATTATCCCCTCTCTTCAAGAGCAAAAAGAGGGCTGGGGATATAGCTCAGTTAGTAGAGTATTTGCCTCACAAGCACACAGCCCTGGGTTCAATCCCCAGCACTGCAAAAAAAAAAAAAAAAAAGAAAAAAGAAAGACCAAAAAGAATCTGTGATTTGCTTCCAACCAACAGAAAACAGCAAAGATGAGATATCACTCTTGTGATTACATTATGTTATATGGAAAAGGTGAAGGGATTGAGCAGATGTGATTAAAGTCCCTAATCAGTTAACTTTCAGTGAGTAAAAGGGGGGATTATCCTAGGTAGGCCTGACTTACCAAGATGGGCCCTTTAATAGAGGTTTCAGAGGTTCAGATTTGAAGCCGCAGAGATGCTGCCATGAAGTCTGCCCCTCAAGGAAATTAACGCTGCCAGTAACCTTAGGGAGCTTGAACCTGGATCACTCAACAGTCACCTCCAGCTAGGAACACAGCCTGGTCTTGACTTTAGCCCAGTGAGACCTAAACTAAAAACATAGCTCCACCATGGCCAGACCATGGACATACAGAAATTGTGAGAGAGTGACAATGTGTGAAGATGTGTAAATTTGTGTCTGCATTACTTGACAACATGGTTTGAACAGACCCAGTTAAGTGACCACATTTGGATCATCCTTCAGGTGTTTATTTTCCCAATGCTTAAATGTCAGTCTGCTGGACCAAAACCTACATGTTGTTAAGCTCCACTTTGTTCTGGGTCCCTAGGGGATAACAGGCAGTAAGTATAAGTAAAAGTTAAGAGGTAGACCAAGTGGGAAATTGAGGTAATCTTATAGAAAATCCCAGAGTCCTCATCAAAATTTAAAATAGAGTCCAACTGCTTAATATCCCCTGTAGTGTCCCTTTTGAGGGGCATTTTTTTTTTTTTTTTTTTGGTGCTGGGGATTGAACCCAGGGACAATTAATCACTGGCCACATCCCCAGCCCCTATTTTGTATTTTATTTAGAGACAGGGTCTCACTGAGTTGCTTAAGGCCTTGCCTCTGCTGAGGCTGGCTTTGAACTCACGATCCTCCTGCCTCAGCCTTCCCAGTTGCTGGGATTACAGGCGTGCGCCACCACGCCCGGCATGAGGGGCAATTTTTGTCTGCACTATGAATTTTCTTACATGTCTACCTTCCTTATTCCAAATAACATTTTATTCATTTTTTCTTCATGGGCAGACAGAGAAAGATGCCCACAGAAGTAGGTTTTCTGACCTCTATAAACTAAAATACTTTTATTCTCTACCAAGTAAATGTGGGAATTCTGATAAACTGATCTACAACCACCACCTTTAACATCAACCCCTTTTCCTGTGAAATTATCAACAGTCCATGAATCACTTGAGTACCTTAAGTCCTGCTGGTTATTTTAATTCCAAAGAACATATCACTTTACAGTGAGGCAACTGGAGCAGTATTTGAGCCTAAACCACTAAATGTGAAAGGACAACCTGAGAGAATGAGCTTCTGAGAGGTGGGCACTGTTTGCATCCTTCTTTGTATTTTCCTATAGTTTCTGTGACAGTGTTTTATATGCACTATACCCTTGATAGATGTTTATAGAATTGAACTTAAAATGAATTAGCAGGTTTGCAATCACTATAAAGAAAAAAGGAAGTTCATCTCTGAACGATTATGTTTGATGCCTTCCCATCACCACCTACCCTCCAGTTTCATCTCTGCCCACCTCAGATATTAGCCCTGAAACAGTCATGAAAGGGGTAAAAACTCTAAAAATAACACTAAGAACAACCTTTCACACTGAAATGCTATATAATATCATTGCTCTCTGTATCTATCTACAGTATTATGCAGTCTCTATCTCTTGGATATTTATTGGTAACATTATTAGCAACAACAAAACCCCACTTCTTATTTTTAAACCACAGAAATTTTGAATTTCTATGTCGATGTCATTTACTGAGAGGACCACTATTTGCATACAATGCTGCTCATTTCTAAGAGGAACACAGCACAAACAGAAAGTACCAGTCCTAGGGCTGGGGATATAGCTCAGTTGGTAGAGTGCTTGCCTCACAAGCACAAGGCCCTGGGTTCAATCCCCAGCACTGCAAAAAAAAAAAAAAAAAAAAAGAAGAAGAAGAAAAAGAAGAAGAAAGTCAAATTCTTCATTTTCAGCATATCTTGTGTCACCAGTAGCATTTAGATCAACAACCATGTCTCAATCAGCTTAAGTTTCCCTTTCAGGTCTCATAATTTCACCCAACAACAATCTTACCTTAAAAAGTCTCTACAATCCAAGAGCTAGAAGTTCTTACCTTGCACTATGCCTGGCATGCAGTATTTTCAAATGCTTGCTGAATGAAAATTTGCTGGAATATGAAAACAATATCACTGGGTCTGGAAGACTCTGGATTAGATCATCAATTCTGTACACTGACAAAACTAACAAGACCACCTTGTTTTTAGGGGCCAGGAAAATTTCCACCAGCTTCCCTGTCACATGTATACTCTAATTGCTGAAAACCACTAATTCATATGTTAACTCCAACACCCTCCTCCCCCAGTAGTCTCTTACCTGCCTCACTGTTACTTCCACATTCCCAAGCTCTAGGGCTACCTTGTATGACCCAGCCCTGAAAACATCATGCTGCATCTGGCAACTTCTAGCTTTACCTCATCCACACTGTCTTCTGTATCTTCACCTCTTCTAGAAAGAAACCCCTTTGTAATATCTCCCTGCTCCTGAAAGCTGCTAATTCTCATCTTTTTGACCATCGACCAATCCTTGTGGCTACTCTTTTGGGTCAAGCTTTCGTCTTGTATTGGCTGGATAACATAATAACATGCTAACAAGTCCCACCACTGCTACCTATCTTAGTGATCTCCAATCCGCTTTCCACAGTACTACCAAAGGGATCATTCTAACATACCAATTTGATCAGGTTATTTTGCTGCTTAAAATGGATTGATCCAAAATAGAGAGAATCTACTAATTATCAAAGACAAACAAGCCTCCCTACCTCCCCACCTCACCTTCCCAACCTCACCTCCTGTTATCCTCCACCAATCACTTACTCACCTGCCTGGCACTTCTCCAATGACTCACCTCCAGTCATGCCTCCACACCTTTGCCCCAGCTGCTCCCTCTATCTGGTCTGCCTTACCCATCTTTCAAGACCAGCCTTAGAACAAGTTCTTTATCCCTACCACCACCAGCATTTCCAAACATTATGTCCTTCCTCATTGTGGCACTTATCACACTTCCCCCCCCCCCTCAGTGCTGGGGATTGAACCCAGGGCCTTGTGCTTGCAAGGCAAACACTCTACCAACTGAGCTACATCCCAAGCCCCTTATCACACATTATTTTCCTGTCTCCTCCCCTACATACTTTAAGAGGGCTTCATTAAGGGAGAAGGCATATTTGTTTTGCTCATTACTTTATCACCAGTACTCAGCACAGTATCTGGCACATAGTGGACACTCAATTAATTGTTGAATGCCAATAAATAATAGTAGTAGTAGTAACAATACCAATAATGACTGTTAAAACCTATTCAGTACTTCTCATGTGTCAGGCACTGTTCTAAGTACTTTACATATGTTAATTCATTTCATCCTCAAAATAATCCAACAAGTATTATGACTATCTCCATTTCACATATAAAGAAACCATGACACAGATTTTTAATAACATATCCAAGGACTATACAGTCATTAAATGACAACAGTCAGAACCAAACCCAGTGAATTCCAGAGCCAAGGTTCTTAACCACACCTCTATAGTGCCAGAGTTAGATGTTTTTCTTCTATATTCCATGACAGTCCTATATACATCTTCATCATCACATTCATACCAGCACTATATGATTTGGTATCAATTTGTATTGTTCCACGAGCTCTTCACAGAGACTTTGAACCTTATTCTTCTCTGTATTCTCAGTTCCTACCACATAGTAAATACTCAAATAACACTGATGAAAGGATGGATGGATAGATGGATGGATAGGTGACCTGGGGGGCAGGAGCATAAGCATTCATTTTCAGATAATCCAGCAGGTGGCAGAAGAAGACAACAGCTGAACAGAAGACAGGCTGCCTTACCTTTCACGTGGGTCACTTTCTTCATAATGGCTTCTTGACCTTGATACAAGGTCACTGTCACTATGGCTTCAGGTATACCAAAGCCCCAGATCACTGCTCCTGCAGGCTCTTTCTGCAGCACCATGTGATTATCGATGTATGAAGCAAAGCGAAAACCAATACCTAAAAAATTCAGCAGACCAAGACATTATCAGGGAGATTCAGCACCAATTAGATCAGGTGAAACAGCAAGGAAAATAGTCTATACTAAAGAATTCAAGTATATTCAGACTTTTTAATCTTCTAAAACTAGATCTTATTCCTCCTAATTAAGCGATAAAACAAGAACAGTTTCCACTAATATACATCATAGTACAAGATGACCTCTAAGGAAACTAGTGTACCACAGCCTCTTTTCCTCTGTCCCCTTCAGAGTTCTTGATCTTTCTTTGCTCTCAGAGTAGGCCCTAATACTTTACTACTTTCTCCCCCCAAATCACTAAAATGCTCCTTTCAATGCACCCCACAGATGGTGTTTATAAGAAAAAATAAACCACTTCCTTCCTTGACTTTCCATTACTACACCAACCCCCTAGTAGCTAGGAATAAAGAAGCAGTCATGGGGCTGGGGATATAGCTCAGTTGGTAGAGTGCCTGCCTCACAAGCACAAAGCCCAGGGTTCAATCCCCAGCACTGCAAAAAAAAAAAAAAGAAGCGCAGTCCTATCTCCAATAAAGCTTTTCTAATATTCCCCCCCACACTTTACCTCTTAACAAGGTTAATTTCCTTCAAATAATTCCCCCTTATTATGGTTTTTGGACAACCCAGTACTGCATTTATGGATATTTTTTATGTCACTTCTTTTTCAGGTAAATTCAGATAAATCAAGACACAAAAATAAGGTTAGTGAGAGACAAAAGGTCAAAGTGTCTAAAGAAAGGTCTTTTGTTACAATTTGCCCATTTCACAACCTAAATTATACAAAAAGAAAAGAGAAAGCACAATTGAATGTGGATTCTATTCTAGAGTGTCACTAACAAAACTGAATAAGAACTCACTTTAACAAGATCACTTCTATTTTTAACTTCCAGCCTATATCAAAGTATTTTTTAATAAAATCAAAATGATCTCAGTGAGTTCCTCATCAAAAATTTTAACATGGAAAATAATAAAACTTATATCCCAATTTATCTGCACAAAACAGACCAAAAAAAGTCCCCAAAAGAAAATAATTTACAAAATTAAGTTTAAGGGTTTAAAAAAAAAAATGATAGGCAAGAAAAACAATCAGAATTAACAAAGCTGATGTAATGTTTTCCTCCCTGGAAGCTACAAATGATGACAGGCCCCTTAGGCTACACTTAACAGCCTACAGCTAATGGGGTCTCCTAGATAAGCTTGGTGGCCTATTACACTGCTCTTGGAATAACAGCCCAGTCCCTAAAGTCTTCAGCCCTCATGCACCCCACCCCCCACGAGCTAGCCTGATCATGATACCGATATGACAATCAGATGTCACCCAGAACACCTAACAGGCTGCAAATAACAGCTACCATGAGCAAAACACTCTAAGAGACCACAACACCCCAGAATTGCATAAGCAGGTTGGCAGCCTGCTGAGGGAAGGGGGAGGCACATGTGTGGGAGGACCCTGTCTTGAGTAGGTACTTCACATGGAACAAAAACCAAAAATCAAAAGCATAAATAAGAGCTAAGTAGAGAGAGGGTAGGAGTAGTGGAATGGAGTGAAGAAAACTGGTTGCTATTTGCATACCTGAGTATGCAGCCAGTAGCCCATAGACTGGGGAAGTACCTTTTCAAGGCCTCTGTGTTCACCAACACACACTTAATGAACATCTTTGTGCATAGCTATATTATGCTGGGCTAAACAATTTTAGAGGTAGAAAGCCTCTTTATAATCATGTTATTTACAGACCAAAAGATACTAACCAAGAGAATAAGACTCAAATTAAACAATTTTTACAAATAACTTGCATATTCGTTAACTCAACACATATTTACTGATTAATGCCTACCATACGCCAGGCACTATTTTAAGAATTAGGGATATAACAGTGAAAGGAAAAAATAGATTTAAAAAATCCTTATCAGTAGGGAACTTACTGTGGCAAGCACAGTGCTAAAGACACTAAACTTTGACAACTGGACTCAAATCACAAGGTAGTTTATGAGAGGACTACTAGAAACTAAGTCATCTGATTCCCAAGTTATTGTAGTTTCCACTTAGCCACAGTTAGATAATGATGGTAAATCAAGGAAAAACCATATTCCCTGTCCTTACAAGGTTCAAATTCTAACCTGATTAGACAGTGAAACATGAAAGACCAAGGAATTGAGCAGTGGATTAAAAAATGTGGGAACAAGACCAGCAATTGCTTTTGTGGCAAACACAATACACATTTAACATTTGATTTTTTTTTCTTTAATTTCTCCCTTCATGTGGGAGCAGGAGTTAAAAAAAAAAAAAAAAAGGAATAAGTGCTTCGGGGAATAGTACAAGTGAACTAACAAAATTAGGATAATGGTTACCTCTCATGAGAACCTGGCAGATACACTGTGGAGGAAAACACTGGCTCAATAAAACTCTGTTTTAGTTCTCAAATTGGGTGGTAAGCTCATGGTTCATTTCGTTGATTCATTGCTACACCTCAAATATTACATGATAAACATTGGCAAACAGGGTTGGGTAGTTTACAGGAAAGACCTCAGAATATAAAACCAAGTAAGATGGAAGGGAAATTTAGAGCATGAATGAATGAATGAAAAATATAGTCAATGTTAGTGAAGGTTATGTAATGATATGACCCAAAGGAGAGCGACACTGACATTAAAGATAACAACCCTTAACAGAAAAATTAATAAAATAATGGCTCTACTCTCTTTTTTACCTTCTCCCCAACTTGTATGATGGTCCCCAATGGTCGCTGAGTGGTGATGAGTCAGGGAATGAAAAGCAGAGTGCTACTAATTAAACTCTTAAAAACTATTTGTGAACTGCTGCCTGTGTGAATGCAGGTGCTTCAGTAGAGCAGCAGTCATAACATTCTCCCATATCAACTTCCATTTAAAAGAGATATTCGGGACTCGCTCTTTGAGTGGTTTGATGAACACGGGGGAAAAAAGTTCAGCACTATCACTTTACTTTGTATTAGCAGACAGATCCCCTTTTCTGGTCTCTCCATGCTGTGACCCAGGGTCGCCCCGGGTATTCAAACAACAGGCTCCGACCTGCACAATGGCCAATTTGATTCACTCTCCTCCCCCAACACATATCATCCCACCACCAATATCTCTAAGCAGCAGCAGAAATCAAAGCTAAGCCTTAAATTATTCTGAGCGAGTGAGGAGGTTGTATTTCTTAGCCCTAATAACCACTTAAACGAGTAAAATTTAATTCCCCCAAGAAACGCAGCCTGATGCACAGTCTCCCAAGGGCACCACTGAGGAGGAAGCTGCTGAAATGTTTTGGATGACTCAGTCACCTGTTTCCAAATAGCTTCTAACTAGCTTCGCCCCCTTCCCTCCCATCTCCCCTGAGGGCCTCGGTTTGGGTACATTTGAGCCTCCCCATTCTGATAAACCCAACTCTCTCCCCTCCTCCACGCAAGGTAAGGACAGTGGATGGGAGTGGAGAAAGCAAGAGGGCTGAGACTCGTGCACCTGCACGCCAGGCTGGGTCGCAGAACACCGCTCCTGGCCAAGGGTTCGGTCCCAGACTTTGAAGGCCTGCGTAGATCGGCATCCCAAAGAGAATCGGGACCTCGGAGCCAAGCAGTCTGAGGGGCAGGGGTCCGATCGAGCCGGGCCGCCTCACCTGCACTTCTGTCGGCCCAAAGGATTAATGGCAGCACCAGCCTGAGTGCAGACCCGGTGGCGACCATGCTTGCGAGGGGCGGTCGGCAACCCGCTGGACTAGGGAAGTGCACCACGGCGGGAGCAGGGCCGGGGCGGGGCCGGGGCGGGGCCGGGGCGGGGCCTATGAGGTCGACCTGCCCTCCCCGGGACCTTCAGTCCGCGAAACGAACCGCGGCCTCGGAGGAGGCGCTCCTCTCTCCTCCGGGCCGCCGTAGTTTGGGGGGGGGGGGGAAAAAAAAAAAAAAGAAAAGGAAAAAAAACGGTTACCCAGCAACGAGAAAAAACAACCGGAACCAGCCACACCAGCTTGAAGAGAAGCAGAGGTGAGGCGGTTTCCCCCACTCGCTGTCAGACACCGAGACCTCGCCTTTTACCTTCATCTTTCCTATTCCCTCAGCATCCCTACACACCCTGGGGACCCGAGATCAGATTGGGAGCCAAAGCAGCCCATCCTTCGAGAGTCTGAAATCCCAGGTCCTCGACGTCCCTACCATACCGTCCGCCCTCGCTCCCCAGCCTGGTTCAGGGTCTCACCGGTCCTTTTCACAAACCCTGGATGAAGATCTCACCTCCTGTTTACTCTAAAAAGGGCGGGGGGAGGACTTGGGCCACGTTAAACTCTCTTTTCTCCCAGCCTGGACTCCTACCAAGGCCTCCACCCTTATTCAACACTGACAAACAAACAGGCCAGGTCCCTGGATATTCCTTTCATACTCAGTCCAACCCAATGCTTGGCAGCTACCTTAATCCAGCCCTTGTATTCTAAGACAGGAAGTGAAAGCCTGATCAAGACAAAAACCTGAAAATAAGAGAATCCCAAAACTTCGCAGCCTGGAATTTCAAAACCATAACCTTTTCCTTCCCCTCCTCAACCCTGTTCAAGAATGCAGAGATGCTTCAAGACATATAGGTCATGCTTCAGAAGTGGCAACTAAGAAAATAAGTGTGAAATTTAATTCAACAAATTGGAGTAATTAGAACCAGGACCTAGTTCCTACTTTAATTTTTTTTTTATTTTCAACGTTAAACAGTGTCTTCTCAGTGATTGATAATAAATTCAGTTAAACTAGCTTTCTTAATAACCATTCTCTCTAAATACTTGTGGAATAGCAAAAACTACCCGTATCTTTTAAGACAGGAAGACAAAGAAAAAATTCTTAGTGTCATAGTAAAAACTGTGGGGTTTTTTTATTTTAAAAAATGATTGAATGAATCTATATTTGTAATGTTCTGATTCCGAATGAAGAATTTGAAAATCTCTGGGAAGAAAATATATAGGTTCGGGGTATATTTTAGAGAAACAATAGTTGAAGTCCAGGAAATTTGGGTGTCAGAAATATTTTGTCATAGTTGTGATTATGTAACTAACATCAGATAAATTTAAAGATAAGTGCTCTTTAATGAATCTCTAGGTACCCTAGGCAATTCTTCCCAAGGAGATGTCGATTCCATTCTCCAACACCCACTACCGAATTCCACAAGGATTTGGGAATCTTCTTGAAGGCCTGACACGCGAGATTCTGAGGGAGCAACCAGAAAATATACCAGCTTTTGCAGCAGCATATTTTGAGAACCTTCTAGAGAAAAGAGAGAGTAAGCTTTTTTTAAAATAGACATTATGGTAAAACTTATTTAAGGTCGCCTTCATTCTTCAGCAAGACTTTATGAAGCAGGTGACTTCACATAACAGTTCTAGCTATTTGAAACACCATGTGCCTCTTTGACAGCTTCTCTTGGTTCTCTTATTCAAAATTACCAGCTTATTATCCAGACCTTCTTCACTGTATTTCTCATGGACACACCGTGTGGAAGGGAACCTCTAAAGATCAGACAAGCGCACCTCTCCACTTTCTAAGAGACTGCTCTTACACATCCCCAATAGTTGATTGTCTATTCTTCCTGAGAGGGTAATTTGCAATTTTCTTTAAATTTTAATTCTTCTTATTTGAAAGTATTATAAAAATAATTCAACACTCCTTAGATTAAATAAATTGGTAAATCACTGGAGTATATGAAACTGTTTTTAATAAAGGCACAGAGAAACTGTTTTGAAAAGTGAACTTGGAAGGTAATTTAAATTTTTTATACTCTAAAACTCTCATCCTGCACAGAGACTACAATTCACTCTAACAGTAACTCTTTGATTGAGAACCAAAGCAAAGTTCCTTCACTAACGTGAATAAAATTGCCAAATTCCCAGCCTTGAAGGTTCATGACTATCATGACCTGACCCAAAATCAAAATTGGGAATTAGTAGTTATAAGTTTGTACTAAAACCCTAGTCTTGACTAGAAAAATCATTTTTGTATAAACTGTTGTTATTGTTACTGTCAATGATAGTATTCCAACAGAGTGGTAAAGGTGACTAGAAATAGCCACAAACAGACAGACATTCTATTGCAAATCATTTTACAGAGGGAGGAAGTTTAGCTCAAGGCTTGAATTCAAACAATTCACATGCATGGCACAGCTCCACCCCTTGCCCTCTTTGTTCTGCCCTTGTAAAGCTCAGAATCTCTGCCAATTTCCTGGCCCTTGCTGGTCTTTTCCATTCCAGTGAAGATGAATATTTATTGCTCAATCTGAAACTTTAAGTTGCACTAAAAACATTTGAGAAAATATGTTTAGGAAGAAAAGGTTAGTAAGAAAAATGCTTTGGGGAGAAATGTGAATTATTATGAACACTAATTTTGTTATCATAACATTCATTTTACAAATTCATGCAGTAAAAAGTCTTTAGTCATTTGTTTAATTTTAGAACTCAGAAACCTCCCATTACAGAAACATTTGAGTCATCCTACCAAATCACAGTAATAAAAGCAATTGATTATTCAGATTAATGGCCTGGGGATACTAGTCAGTAATAAACAACTGGTAAACCATTCGAAAAAAATTCTAAGCACCACACCCACTTTCACCCATGTTAACTGAAGGTGAATTATCCAGTTGATAAGTATCATAATTTAGTATCTCCAAAAAGGCAAAAGAAATCATGAACTTCCAGATCAGTATTCCACATAATGTAAGAATTCCCTTACTATCATTCCTCTTAGGTAATTTTTAGTCTTAATATTTGTTTTATGACAGAACATATCAGCATATAATATAAGTGGTATCTCAAATCACTAGGGGAACAGTGGGCTTCTTATGAATTGATATTGAGATAAAGAGGAAAAAATAAAAGTAGACCAGTTCCTTAAATATCATATGTCAGAATAAATTCCAAATTGATTGAAAATTTAAATATTTAAAAAGAAGCCATTCAAATACCAAGAAAAATATGAATGAGTTTCTCAATAATACAAGAAAAAAATGCTAACGAAGTTACTTTAATGGCTTCAAACTCCAGATGCATTTATGAACAGACTGATAGAACTGATGTCATAAAAATAAACTTTTACATGACAAAAAGTACCATAAAGAAAATAAAATGACAAGTGACAAATAGAAAAAAAATACTTATAATTTCTATCCCATTGGGTAAATAAACCTAATAAAGAGCTTGTAAAAGCAGTGTCTTATGACTCACTTATAATGACAACCCTATTGCAAAAATGAGCAACAGATATGAACAATTCAGACAAAAATAAATGCAAATGGCCCCTAACCTGAAAATCTACTCAAATGCTGCAAGTAACAGAAGTCCAAATCAAAGCTACACTGTTAGCAACAACAACCCCTCCATCAAACTGGCAAAATGCTGTTTGCCAATATACTCTAGGCAAGGCTGGGGGGATATACACTCATATACATTACTGGTGGAGAAGCAAAATGGTACAACCTCCAGGATAGGAACTCAATAGTGTCTACTAAAATTATATATGTATTTAACATTTGACCCAGAAGTTCTACTTTTACACCTTTCATTGCATCATTTATGGAAACAACCTAAATATCCATGATGGAAATTTTTTTTTAAGGTGCTGGGAATCAATCCCAGGAACTCATGTATGCTAGACAAATTCTAACCACTGAGCTACACATTCAACCCCCATAATAGGGACTGACTTAATAAAACAAGAGTACATCAATAAATGGAATAATATATAACTTCAAAATAGAATAAGGACAATCTCTAGATAATGCTATGGAATGATCTTTAGGAATCAGTGGGGGAAAAAAAAGATGGGAGAAGGTGTGCTCAGTATGCTATTTATCTAAAAAAAGAGGTTGATATGAATATATAGCTTTATTTTAAGGTAAGAATAAATCTTTGAAAATTAACATTTCCCTCTAACAAAAGGAAACAGGGTAGAGGTAAGAAAAAATATAGTTTAAGTTCAGGTTTATAAATATTTAGCAGAGTAATAAAATTAAATTAAAAAATTATTAAGCAATTCCTGAAATTTAAAAGCGATGTTAACAAATAAACTAATAATAAGTAGGTGACACAAACACACAGAGGGAATTATTTCAAGTGATGAGTACATAACACACTACTTTGACTGTATAAACTGGGTAGGTATATCCTAAAATCAAACTGAACAATAACCAAAAACAATCTTAAAATGTTTTCAGTAATGATTGCTAATAATATTATAGTAGAATGCTATAATTGTATCAGGAATGTTCCCCACAGGTTCATATGTTAAGACCAGTCCCCAGTTTGTGGCACTGTTGGGAGACGATGGAGCCTTTGAGAGGTGGGGTCTAGTAGGAGACTTCAGATCACTGGAGGCATGGCCTTGAAGGGAATTGTGGGACACTCTTGTCTCTCATACTTGGCCAAGAGGTAAACAAGCCGCCTCCATACACCTGCTGTGATTTAGCCATAGGCCCAAACACTGGAACCATTTAGTCATGGACTGAAGTCTCCAAAATTGTGAGCCAAAATAAACTTTTCCTCTTTTTAAGTTTATTTATCTTGGGTATTTGTTATAGTAATGGAAAACTGACTAACGTAGAAGGTTATTCTGTACACTGTTTTTATATTATAGAATAAAGCAAGTAAGCTAAGCAATTATGCTATGAGGAATAATAATTTTAGTGTAGGAAAATTGACATAAAATTCTTAAAAGGAAAGGTTTATAAAATTATGTAGTCCTAAATTTTATTGTATTTATTTTATATATTTATTGGCACTAGGGATTGAACCATGGAGTGTGTTGCCATTGAGCTACATCCCTGGTTCTTTATTTTTTATGTTGAAAAAAGTTCTAAGTTGTTGAGGGTCTTGCTAAGATGCTGAGGCTGGCCTAAAACTTACACTCCTCCTGCCTCAGCCTCCCAAGTCACTGGGATTATAAGCATGTACCACAGGACCTAATCCTAAATTTTAATTGAAAAATATCAATGTGATCTCATGTTTTCTCTTTTGAAAAATGAAAGTAGTTTTCAGCTTCATACTTCAAAAATCCTTAGAACAATGACCAGTCCAGTTCCAGGGAGCACCTAGTCCCTAGATATTCATCTCTGAATACCTTTTCCCAGGACCCAGGGCTTCTTGGGGAACTAGCTAATTCTATGCACTGGGCACAAATACAGAAGGTGAGGCTGACCATCCTGTCATACCAAAAAACAAGAACACTTTCAAGGATTACTAAAGGAGTTTGCAAAGGACTCAGGAGAATATGAGCACCTGAATTAAGCTCCTTCTGGCCAAATTTTGGGCAATTACAGCATCAGTATTAGAATTCACCTAGTTTGTTAAATATTCATGAGTTCATAATTCTAAAAACAAAACCCACCTTGAGAGGATCCTAGGAAAACAACTGATTATTTTGAAAACTGATAGAGGGGAAGAAAAACTTCCTTTTCTGTAAGAACTGTATTTCAGGTTCAACTCTTTGGTTAGAATAGTTGAAGAAAACACCCATTTTCTTTATTGAGTTTCTTCAGAAAATAAAGAGGTAATGATAAAATTAGGGCATTACCATTTTACAGCCCCTAAAGCAATGCTCTTAAGTGATTTTTCATAAAGGGACCCATAAAAATTATAAAAAGAGAGACAAGCAAATATTATTTATCTCCTGACAGGATCACACAGCTCTACCAACCCAGTATTCTTGCCCCAAAAAGTCAAACCCGAATCAGATCATATCTATAGATCTACAGGACATTCAAAACCAAAGGAAATTGTTAAAAGCCACCATGGAGATAGAGTCATAAATATCCAAACTGTGGAAAATTCCAGAGGAAAAATGACCCAATTCCATCAACAAATAAATTGCTGCAAGGAAAAATTGGTTGGGTGGGGTTCCATTTCAGCAATTTAGAAGACATTACAACAGGTTGTGTGTGCCCATTTTGGGGAGTTTAATTTGAATCAACAATAAAATAAAGAAAATATACTAGACAATGGGGGAAGTTTGGATAGTTGACCAAGTAGTTGATGGTATTAAGAAATGACTGTTCCTATTTAGTATAATAATGGTATGGTTATATATTAGATGAAGATCCTTTGTCTTAGAGATACATATTCAAATGTTTGTAAATAAAATAATAGGGTGCTTGGAGTTGGCTTGAAAATAATTAGAGGGAGGGTGGAAATAATCAGAAGAAAAGATTATAGGTAAAATAAATCATGAGTTGATAATTGTTGAATCTAGATCATGTTCATATGGGGATTTGTTATATTATTCTCTCTATTTTCCAGGTTTGAAATTTTTCATAGTGAAAAGTTAAAGAAAATTTCTGTTTAAATATAAATATCTCACCCTATCACACCAACTGTCTCTATAACATGCCTCATTTAAAAAGAAAAAAAAACTCTCCCATTCTTCACTTTTCCAAACTTCTTGACTACTTAGCATTTATTTTTAAATACCTTTTTGTATTTACTAATACATGTTTATATGTGCCTATATTCATACTTAAATATTGACATTTGTTCTCTCGATCCCATTTTGTTATAAATTCTGTGAAGGCAGAAAGTATGTTTTTCAGTGCTAATGTAAATGCCCCCAAGGACTCACCTAGTGTTTAATTGATCATCATATATTTAATGATCACTGTGTCTGCATTACTAGGCTATGTGAATTGTCAATAAGATTTTTGACTATTAGTAAAGAAATTATGACTTGGAACAAGAAACTTTTTTGTGCTACTACTCAAGATTTACTTTAATGAACTCAAAATAAGTGAAATTATTCTTTTATTTAGAAACCAACTTCGATCCAGCAGAATGGGGGGCTAAGGTAGAAGACCGCTTCTATAACAACCATGCATTCAAGGTATAGTTCTATGTAACTGTTGAATTTGTCAATTTCTATCCAGAAAATATTATACAATTCTCCCCCAGATTGTGAGAATTATGTGGGACATTAAAAATAACTTATTGCTGGGCACGGTGGTGCATGCCTGTAATCCCAGCACTTGGGAGGCTGAGGCAGGAGGATCGCGAATTCAAAGCTAGCCTCAACAACTTAGCGAGGCCCTAAGCAACTCAGTGAGACCCTGTCTCTAAATAAAATACAAAATAGGGCTGGGATGTGGCTTGGTGGCCGAGTGCCCCTGGGTTCAATCCTCAGTACCAAAAAAATAAAATAAAATGAAATGATGTTCTTCAGTAGATTTGGGGAATGTCCTGCAGAAGTAGTTGTCATTTATTCCATTGAGTTCAAAAGTGAAGTTCCATCCATTTGTGCCTGCAGACATGGGGACGAGCTATTTATTTCTCTTTTACTAGATTCTCTGCGAAATAAAAAGGATAATGTTGAAAAAAATATTATTTCCTTGTGTCAAACAGCAATTTGAGTGTTTTTTTCTTTCCTTTTAAATTCTTAAGGCTTTATGTGATTTGCTTATGTATTCTCAATTTCTATTTTATGGGTTAAAGTGAAAGAGACTCTTCCTACAGGTGGTGAATTAGCATAACCTCTATTTTGAAGAACACTTCATTAGCCATATCAAAATTGGCAGAGCTGGCTTCTCTTTTTATATTTAAATCACTCTCCACAAGGAAACATATCTTCTTGACTTAGTTTTTAATCCATGAATTTCATTGTCAATTTGACTTCACACTGTGGACCACAATGGCATTTATTTTATGACTATTTTAGAAACCATTGGCAATTCTTTTTTGTACTTTCTTCAGGATTCATTACCTCATTTTATCAACTTATACTCTAAGTCAATGGTTTGTTTTTAATGTACATCAGTGGCAAATTCATTCCAAAAGCAGAAGAACAAGCATTTGTGCCAAATTCTTGGTCTTTGAAATGTGTTTATACATATTCCTTTGAGAGCTTTCATTTACTTCTTCTTGTCCCAACTTGTTTTACTTAATAAAAGATATATATGAACCCTTTCTCATCTCTCTAGGAGCAAGAACGATCAGCTCAAGAAAAGTCACAGACATCTGTGAAAGGGGAAGATATACCAGGCGATGCCATAGTATGTAATATTTTCCATTTATTATCGAACTTCTACAAAGAATGATATCACTTAGTTTAAAATTATACTCCAAATATGAATCAGTGTAATATCTATATTGTTAAAATTATAATTTTGCTTTCTAGATAATTAATGTCAGTGATAAATTAGTGTATCATTTTCATTCATGCCTCTTAAAGGCATGCCTCATAAAGGAAAACTCATTCTTCTTATTAAAAATATAATTTATTTTCCAAGATTGTCAGTGACAGAAAATCTTCCCATGGGGAAATGCAAACAGAACTTAGAACTTCAATCTGGATCTTTCAGATTCATCTTCTACTTTGGGAATTTTTCACTAATTGTTACTGTCACCACGTCACAATGGCAGAGATTCAGAGATTACAAAAGGAAAATTAAGGACAATTATATACATGGAAATAAAATAAAATGACTTCACACAATGTGGCTTGCCATCTTCCATGCATAGCCCTCCACAAAATGCCTTCCTACCTGATAGCCTACAACCAAGGTGCAGAGACAAGGAAGTTTGTCCTTGATACAATCTATAACTCAGTTATATGCTAAAGCCAGCACTCAAGAGACAATTATGCACATCTCTACCCAACTCCATATTCAGTAATACCTTTTTTTTGGTATCAGAGATTTAACCCAGGCGTACTTTACCACTCAGCTACAGTCCCAGCGCTTTTTTTATTTTTTATTTTGAGTCTCACTAAGTTGCTTAGGGCCTCACTAAATTGCTAAGGCTGACCTCCAACTTGCAATCCTCTTCTGTCAGCATCCCGAGTTGCTGGAATCACAGGTATGCTTCACCATGCCCAGCAGTAATATCATTTTAACAGCCACGTGAGCATACTAAGACTGGAAAAAACTAGAAATCAGGGCTTTTTTTTTTTTTTGAGGGGTGGAGCCAGTTGTTAAACATTTAGCAGAATATCATTGTCTATATTCTTAATAGCCCAGAATCAGGAGGACCAAGTCCTATGAGAAAGAACCCACTCTATATAATGTCAAAGACCAAACTTCTGAATTGCTTTTCAGGTTCAAATGTTCCAGGTAGTGATCCAATAATTGATAACCTAAAAGTGGACATGCCCCTCAAGGAATACCTTACTTCCCACACAGGGAGGAGCAAATTTTCCCTATAATATTTATTATTCCAGAATTATATTAGTACAATCCAATAAGCCTAATATCGGTAGCAGTGTAGTGGGAATTCATGGAAGAAGGGAGTGTCATTTCCTTACATCTTTCACAGGTGCCCTTATATGTAGGTTTTCATAGGTTTAACTTAGAATTTCATTGATTTCCAACCTGAGAGTAATTTGCACATTTTGGAGCATCGTCTGAGAAGATTTTATACCATTATTTTTTCATTTAATAGCTACATTTGCCTCATTGTTTGACCATGGAGATGGTCATGAAAGAATAAACAATCCATAGGCCCATTAATAGAAGAGTAAGAAAATAAATCAAAGTAATGATACAATGGCATTATTTTAAAAGAATGAGCAAAGTTTTATAATAAATATACCATAAAAAAAGAGAACCAAGATACATTGTTACATGGAAAAAGAAGTTGCAGAACACGATGATTAGTACGATCTCATTTTTAAAATAAAAAGGTGAGTGTACATGCACACACACACACATATATATACACATCTTCATATAAACATTTTTGTATATGGGGAAATTTTGGAAAGAGATACACATACATATACACACACACATAATCCATTATAATGTTAACCTATTAGGAAAGAACTTGGGAAAATGGAGAAAACTTTTCACTGAAAGTGATATTTGGATTTTTAAAATATGTATATGTAATTTTTATAATTTAAAAACATATTAAGGGCAATTCAATTGTACATTTAGGATTCATGCATTTTGCTGTCTATAGATTATACCTAATTTTTTTAATGTGCCAAAGTGCAACCAACAATGATAAACTTGACATTACTGGAGTCAATTAACTTATCTTTGGCACTCCACTCTTAAATATCTGATTTTAGTTATCTAATTATTTATAAATTAAAAAGTTAACATTTTAATCAGCTTATATAATCATGATTATTTCAAAAAGTGCTTTTACTAATCTTCTTAACATTTTTACCAAGTTTCAAGGATTCTTACTTATTCCCCGCCCCCAAAAATATTATTGCTCAGGAAAACTGTTAAATAGGAGCTATTCTGGAAAAAAAAAAAGTTGGCAATGATCTTTATTGCAGAGGCATATTAAAGAGCAACGAAACAAAATGCCTGCTATTTTGGCATTTTCTATTTAATACATCCACAAGGTGACAATATATAAAAATTCCCTCAGGAAGCAGCAGATCTCTGAAAGTGTATCCCTAAATTGATTAAATTTATGCACTTATTTTTATGGCATCGAAAACATGAGATCTTTGAAAAATCTCTTTTTCTTTCAATGAAGGAGTTGGAGGAAGAAAAAGAAAAAGAGGAATTTGCTGCTGTCAAAATCCAAGCAGCATTCCGGGGACATGTAGCCAGAGAAGAGGTAAAGAAAATGAAATCAGATAAAGTTAAAGATGAGACAGAAGAGGAAAAGGAGTAAGGACACTGGTTCCCCCCCAGAACACTTGAAAAAATAATCCAAATCCATCAACCTTGTTGGGATTATCGGGTTTTTTTTTTTTCCTTAGTAAGGGAAATTTGATGTTGTGAAATAACATTTGTTGCTGTTGTGAAAATCTGTCATGAGCATTTGTTTAATAAACATGCCATTGAAACATTCCACTTGAAGATTTCTCCAAGATCATGGGAACTGTTTATACTTGCCCCAAGTCTATGTATAAACCACTTTGGATTCAGCTATAGAACTGGAGTATCTGAGTTTTCAGAGATGTCAGAAGTTGTGTGGTCTAACCATCACCTAGTGAATAAATCTATCACATCACTGAAAAAAAAAGTGATTCTTTAGCCCCTACTTCACTTCTAGTAATGAAGAATTCCACTGCCCTTCAAATACTTGTCAGTATGTGCATGTGTGTGTGTGTGAGTGTGTGTGTGTGTGTGTGAGAGAGAGAGAGAGAGAGAGAAAGAGAGAAAATGAGAATCAAACCCAGGGCCTTGATCTTACCAGAGAAGTGCTCTACTATTGAGCCACATCTGAGCCTCTAATTTTTGAATAGCTCAAACTATTCGAAAGATAAGTAAGAAATATCTGCCTCTTATAAGTTTTACATTGATTTTCATTTGTCATACATGCTTTCAATCATTTATCAAAAATGTATTGAGCCCTATTCATGTGTTGAGATTTCATAGTGAAATGTTCTTTCCTTCATGTGTCCCACAGCTTGATATTGTCTTGCTCTCTAAAACCACACAGAGCAAGACTAATAGTATCATATTTGAAAAAACAAAAAGCTATAATTATGTCATATTCCCTTCTTCAGGTAAAACTTCCCAAGTATCTTTAATATATAAATGGTAACACGTTTCGCAAACTAAGAAGTCTTTATCTCTGTTATTTTTTCAACGAACCATTCAAAACCCGAGTACCTTATTTTTAGAAAGTTCAGTCTCTCCTTTTTGAGGCCTCCCTGCTATTTATTGTCCAAAAAACTTGGGATTCGTGAATTGGATCAAAGAGTGAAGTTCCCTTCTGCCACTGGAGAACTGCATGCTACCTAAACTCCAAATCCTTAATATCCCCCGAACCCCTTCCTCCCATCCTTACCCTCTCTCCTCCAGGCTTAGATATGGGAAAAAAATCACTTCTCCTCCAGGATTTCAGCTATTCCTTTCCCTATGCTACTCAAAGCATCAATTTTCAACACCTTTCCTTCTTGAACAAAGTCATCCTGCTCAAAAGATTGTCAGGGGATTCCAGCTTGTTTTCTTATCCTAGAGAAGAGACCAAAGGAGAGGCGATTTTCTTTAGTGGATATAAAACAGGTGGGGAAAAGATACCATTTAGCTTTTTTTTTTCTTTTTTTTTTTTTTTAGTAATTCTGTTATACATGTAAAGAAATTAATACTGTACTTTCCATATAGTCATTTCACACACACACACACACACACACACACACACACACACATTTAATGGTAGTGATATTTATGAAGGAGGAGAAGATGAGGAGCAATGATTGTGGTCTTAATAACAACACATATCAATAACATTTTGTTAGCACTTATCGCTTCTAGCTGCTGCTCCTCCTCAGACTCCTTTGCTAGTAACTCTTCAACTTTCCAACCACTAAACACTAAAGGACCTCCAGACTCAGTCCTGGGATCCCTTTTCTATATTTACCTGTTGATCTCATCCAACCTCATGACTTTATAAGCCATCTCCATACTCATTACTCTCAGACCTTTCTCCCCTCCTCCTCCAAACTTGAATTTTCAACTGCCTACTTAAAATTCCTATTTGAATATTTATTCCCCTCAAAAGGAATATGTCTAAAATACCTCCTGATATTGCCTCCCAAATCCCAATTCTCTCATATATTTCCCATCTCAGAAAATAGCCACTCCATTCTTCCATTTATCCAAACCAAAAACCTTGGATTCATCCTTAACTCCTTTCTTCCCCATCCCACATACAATATGTCAGCAAAGTCTATGGGCTCTACCTATAACATATACCCAGAAGCCAAACACCTCTCATCACTTCCATTGCTACCACCTTGGTCCTAGTTCCCATTATCTCTCTCATGAATGTTTAACCTTTACATTGGCCATCATTGCCACATTACTACTGCACAATCCATCACAAAGTCAGTGATTTGTAACATTTGTCTTTTCCCATGGATATTTGTGTGAGCAGCAATTTAGTTGAGCTAGGCTGGACCCCAGCCTCATGGTTAGGTTCAGATATGCCTCTAAGTTGAGGGTTTGTGGGTTTACTAGGGAAGTGATGCCTCAGGCTGTGAGTCCAAGGATCAACTAGTAGTCGACTAGTAGTGCCTGTGCTTCTTGTGTCCTATTTAGAGCCCAAGCTAAAAGATGTAACCCCAGACAAGCTCTTGTCACTATGAAAAGAGCTTGAACTAAAGAAGAAAACTTAGTTTCACAGAACTAAAAGCAGAAAAACCCAACATACAAGAATATATCAAACTTTTGCTCTTATCACTTACTCTTTCATCCCATTGACCAAAGAAAGTTGTCTGACTAAGCCCAAAGTCAAGAGGGTGAGGAAATTGACTGCTCCTCATGGAACCATAGCAAAGACCTCTTGTGTGCATACTACTACGACAGGGTGGTGAAGAATTGGGATCAATAATTCAATCTACCATACTGTGCTCTCCTGATTAGAATTATTCATATCCTTCCCACATGCAAAATATACTCACTGATATCCCAAAACCCCTAAAAGTTCCATCAAATCTTTGAAGTATAGGACTCATGATTTACATCAGGTCCAGATATAGCTCCTATATCATAGAAACCTATGAATTAAAAAAGCAAGTACCTTCTTTTCACATACCCAGCATACAATGTAGTATGGATAATATAATCATAAAACAGTCTCTGATTCAAAAAGTCAAATAATGGAAGCAAATAGCAGTCGCTGGTCTGAAACAAATCCCACTGAGTGAAGGGTATCAGGTTTCTTTGTATGGTGGGCTGAGAAATAATGTTTCACAATAAGGTCCTGGGTTTGATCCTTCCGTCTCTAGCACTGAGAGAGAGAGAGAGAGAGAGAGAGAGAGAGAGAGAGAGAGAGAGAGAGACTTTTGAGTCTATCTTCCATAAAACTTTTGGTTCTATACCCTAGCAGATCATTATTTTTCCATCATCTTACTTGGTCCTTTGCAATGGACCTTAGACATATGCCCTTTTTGGTGGATAAGTGAATTTCTCAGACTAGTTCCTGTCTGTAGAAAACTGAGAATCCAAGAGTCTGTTTATGTCTACCACAGCCTAACTCTCTTGTAGTTGGTTGTAGTGCTTTTCCTAATAAAGTTCTTTTTAAAACTGTATGGATTTTATATGTATTTGGCTGTGTATCCATGTGACAAGAGCTATAGCTGTACCTGCAATTTCTTTCAGATCTCACACACTCTCTCTCTCTTTCTCTTTCTCTCTCTCTCTCTCTCTCTCTCACACACACACACACACACACACACTTTTTCTCCACCCCCAGTTAAGAACAGTGGAAAAATTGAAATCACTGTTTCAATATACTAGAATCTCTGTTATAACTACTATCCCTGTTTCCACTCTGTCTTAGGGTTCTTCAAAGGAACAGAGCCAGTGGGCTATATAGAAATATAGAACAAGGGAATTGGCTTATACAATTACAAGGCTTGAGAAGTCCACAATATATCATTAGTGAGTAAAAGAACCAATTAATAATTTGATCCAAGTCTGAAAGTCTAGAAACCGGGGGAGCCAAAACTGTAACTCTCAGGCCAAGGCTAGAGGAGATTCTTTGATGTAAGTCCTAGAGTCTCAGAAGTCTAAGTTCTCATGTCTAAGGTCAGAAGAAGATGACTTGTCCCAGCCCCAAAAGAGAGAACTCACCCTTCCTCTGCCTTTTTTTCTATTGAGACCCCCAGTTCTGCCCAGTGTGACAGATCTTTACTCAGCATACTGATTCAAATGCTAATCTCTTACAGAAATACCCATAAATAATATGTTTTATGGCTATCAGGGCCTCTACCAACTGAGCTGTATCCCCAGCTCTGGGCATTTCTTAACCCAGCCAAATTATCACATAAAATTAATCAGCACATACTTTTCCCCCTTTCAATATACCAGTCAGAAGATTCCATTGTAATTTAAGTCCTATCACTCCCCCAATAGCTTCTCATTTCTCTCAGAGTAAGAGCTAAAGTCTTGAGAATGGTCTACACAGCTCTCTGCAGATATTTCCTCCGGCTATCTCTGGCCCCATCTTGCTTGTTCATGGGGCTTCAAGCACACTGACCTTGAAGTTTTTCCTTTTTCATTCCTACCATGCTTGCTTTCAGGATTCTGTATGCGTCATTCCCTGCATCCCTGCCTGGAATAGTTTTTACCAGACATTGTCTCATTCCTTCTGCTCTTACCCCAATGAACAAGTCAGAGAGATCTTGCCTGGAACACCCTATCTAAAACAGCAACCCCACAAAAAAGGACTCCTCTTTCCCCTTCCCTTCTTAATTTTTCTTCTAAATTCTGAACACCATGTAATATATCTTGTTTATTGCCTACTTCCCCTAGTAGAACCCATGCCCTATCAGGATCCTGGTATTTTATTTGCTCCTTAGCAACTTTTTTGCATGTAGCAGAAAAGCATGAATCATTTCTAGATGCTTATACAGAAAGTGGGAAGAGTCAAAGTATCTCCTTCCATCTAATTGGCTTCTATTGGGTTATACATGTATCTCTGAATCAATCACTGAGGCCCTGAGAAAGGAATATGCTAATTGTCTCATGCCTATCCCCATCAGAATACACCCTGCCATTAGGAGGTCCGTTCTGCCCCAAAAACCTTGCTGAAGTATAGCAAGTTTAAAAGCCTCTAATGATAATAGAGACATGTTTTTAGGAAGAAGGGACAGCAAATGCTGGACAGGCATACAACAAATACACCCTACCATCACCACCACATGGCTTCTTGCTATATTCCACATGGTTTATTAAATGGTCATTAAAACCAAAGGTTGGAGAAGTGTGAAGAAAGAAAGAAAAAATGTAAAACATCATATGAGAGGATAACAAGCCATGGCACTATGAAAATTTGGGTATCCTTTCACATTTATTGTACTGCTAAAGGGTATTTCTTGGAGTTGGATCATACAAACAAGAGAAAATTCCAAAAAAGGAGCTTTGCCAGTTAGGAGAAAATGAAAAATCATGTGACTTAAAGTGTTTTAGAAATACATGGAAAATTTGCTCTGTGGGAAGCTAAGAGTGAGAGGTTTGCCAACATGAATTGATTTTATAAAACATTATGAACACTGTACCTATAGGAATGGAGTCTTCCTTCTGTCATGATTATAATCAGTCCATTTTAATAAATGCAAGTCCAGAATAACCTGAAGGGACTTGCTCTGTTTCTCTGTGATATAAAACTCAGTCAATCAGTATCTGTGATTCAGGAATGAACCCAGGATAAGGTCCTAAATTGTCACTGTCATTGTGCCTCTTAAACATATTATATTATGTACTATTGTTCTAAAGCAAACTAAACAGTGACTTATCTAATGTCTCAAAATGAACTCAGCAGCTTCTCTTTATACTTTAAGACAACTTGAGCTTCCTAACACCTGGAAACATTTCAGCAGTTACCATATTTTCTTTAAATTTTGTTTTTTTCCCCCATGAAATTCTTCCCATGTTCTTGTTTTTTGGTTTTTCATTTCTGGTTTTTATTTCTTTATGGGTGCAGGGATGGACAGAAACCAGGTACTAATTGCTTACATACCCTTCTCTTGGCTTGAGAATATTTCTAGAGAGTGGATTTTAAACATAGAGTAAGACTTTCATCACTTCATTTTTATTCCTAATTTTCCTCTCCTGTATGTCTGCAGTGAACATATCATGGTTACCCATTTTGTGTCATATCATGATGTTGATAAACTCATTTCCAACCTGAAGTGCTTTGAACAACTATAGCTACTGGGATAGACAATTACTTATGTCTGTGAGGCTCTTAGAAGAAGACTGTACATACAGAATACAGTATTTCAGAATGTGAAATTATGTTTGTTAATGAAATATGCTTGGGAGCTAATAGCTTCTGTTATGTACAGCCAAAAAATTGAAGACTGCTGGGCAATAACATTATTCTAAAAATCTCCAGAGTCATTACACTCAATACCAGACACCTTAAGATAGGATTGTCAATACTCCCAAGAACAGCAGGTCACCACAGGAAGAATATAAATACACTATCCCAAGAGGGTCAAGATGTAATGGTGAAGTGTGAAAATCTGTCATCATTCTCCCTCTAAATACACACTCCTGTCTCAGAAGGCTTTCAACCAGGAACTGAAGCATCTTGTTATGTTGAAATTAGATTACTAAGAAGTAGAACCTTGTTTGCTAAATCAGACATTAAACACAATTTTGGAAGCTACCAGAAAAACTTGTTTTTGAATTGTTGGAGACAATAGAAAATATGCTTGCCTAAAGACTTAAGCATCTATCTGGTCAGGAAGCAAGATCACTGTGGTGACTCCCTTCCTAATGAGTTTAGAATCACTGACTTTCAGATCATTTTGGCAATATAGAGAATGCTGTGTTGTGCTACCCAGATCTACCCTCCTCTGCCCTGTCTTTTGAAACTGAGAATGACTTCCTTTCCAGGAATTGCCCTCAACATTAGGGGCTCCAAAACCTTAGGTTGCACCCTCCTTAGGGGCAGCCTCTTCTACTCAATGCTATCTTACAAGGGCTTGATTTGCCTCAAATTGAAGCAACTGTGCAAGACTCATTCCAGCTCTCAGCTTGAGAATGTTAAGAAATTATAGTTAAGGCTTACAATTATTTATTGGGTATTAATATGAGAGAAGGGTGTTAATGTTCCATTAGCTGCGACTTTGAGCCTCAGATTAGACTTATCCAGGGTGTCCAAGTGATCCAACATAAATTCCACCTTTCTCCTTTCTACAGTACTTAGCTTTTCTCTTTGGTTTCTACCCTTCAGGGACATAGAACAAAAGTTGGACCAATCTGGAGATCAATCCATATTGGTTTAAACCAATCAGCATTTCCCATCCTGCAGCAGGCTCTCATTGTTTCAGAACTAGATGTGTGATTTAGGTTCATCTAGTTATGATAATAGCTACTATGGTTTGAATATCATTTGTCCCCACCAAAGCTCATGTTGAAGCTCAATTCCTCAGTGCAGCAGTGTTGAGAGTGGGGTCCAGTGGGAGGTGCTTGAGTCAGGGAATGGAGCCCTCATGAACAGATTGGTGCTGTCTCTTAGGAGTGAGATCTTGCTCTTGCTATTCTGGATTAGTTACCTCAAGAGACAGTTATTACAAAACAAGCTTACCCTTGTGTTTTGTCTCTTCCATGCATGTTGCCAAATTGCCTTTCTGCTTTTCTGTCATGCATGACAGAAAGCCCTTACTAGCAGCTAAGAAGATATACCCACACAATTTTGGACTTCCAGCCTCCAAAACTAAATAAAGCTCTTTTCTTTATAAATTACCCAGTCTCATGTATTCTGTTATAGCAACAGAAAATGAACAAAGAAACTCTCAACCAGGGGAGTTTCCACACCTCAGGAGACACTTGACAATGTCTGGGGACACTTTTGGTTGTCATAGCTCAGGGTCAGGATGGGGGAGTGCTATTGGTACCTGCTATGGGTAGACTTAGCATGCTGCTTAACATCTTACAGTGCTCAGGACAAATCACCACCACCACAAGGAACTTTCCAATGCCTCTAGTACCAAGGTTGAGAAATATGAATTAGGGATAAAAATTTCATGTAGCTCTAAGAGACAGCAAGTTTTAGGAGAGGGTTAACTCAGCAGGAAGAAGGGCAAAAAGAAAGATACCACATCTGCTTCTTTTGTGATTACATTAGTGACCTGCTGAATCGAAATTGATATCCTTGGACTTTCACTTGTATGAGCTACTTAATCCCTTTTATTTTTAGTGGTTTAAACTGTAGGAAAGAGTCATAGCTCATTTTCTTCTAAATCTGCAAATCCTGGGCAAAAGAATAGAAAGGGAAAATGTAGATATGAAGAAAAAGAAAAGGGAGGAAAGAATACAAGATAGCAGCTAGAAGGAGCAGCAACTAGAGTAGATATGCATAGAAACACAGCACACTACTGCCCACCACATAAGCCTCGTGGAGGAGGAGCATAGACATTCCCTAAAAGATGACATATGTTAACAAAAGGTACACAGAAAAGATAGAAAAAGGATTTCTAAAATTCACCACAAAAGTATGACCCACAAAAGAAACATCTGATAAATATGATCACATTAAAATTTAAAACTTTCGTATACTAAAAAACACCAGAAGCAAAGCGAAAAACACAGCACAGTGTAAGAGGAGATATTGTGATTCAAAATGCATAAAATTAACAAAAGATTATTATCCAGAATATAAACTCCTACTGAGTATAAAAACTTTCATGGGTATGGTAAATACTAAGTTCACAGTAGTGATTATTATGGAATAGAGAAGACTAAAATGGAGGAATGAGAGCAAAGGATGTGTATATATATGTATGTAAATACATACACATCTATATGTATAGATGTATACGTAACGTTTTATTTCTTTAAAAAAAGCAGGCAGGGCTGGAGATGTAGCTGAGTGTGAATCAATTGCTTAGCAGGACACGGCCCTAGGTTTGATGTCCAGTACTACCAAAAAAAAATAAAAAAATAAAAAACCTTAAAAGAAATGAGGCAAATAAGACAATGTTGAGATTTAATGAAATCAGGTGATGGGAACATGACATTTTTCATGTTATTCTCTATTCTTATTTGTATGTTTCAGAAAAAAATAAGAATTCTTGAAGATCAGTAAGAAAAAAATGGAAAATTGGACAAAAACACGAGCAGAAGAGAAAACCCAAGTCCAATAAACATATGGAAAAATGATGCTCAGTCTCATTGATAAAGGAAAGATAAATTCAACAACAGTGAGATACAATTTCTCATTCATAGACTGGCAAAATTAAAAAGTCTGCCAATAACTAAGTAGGTGATATGAAACAAGGGGAATCCATTCATATTGCTATTAGGAATATAGGTTTATTTTATTTATTTATTTATTTTTTGTGGTACTGGGGATCGAACCCAGGGCCTTGTGCATGCAAGGCAAGCACTTTACCAAAGAAGCTATATCCCCAGCCCTGCTCTTTGGAATACAAATGGGCACAATAACTAATAAACTTAAGCATATCTCTGGGGTGCAAGAGGGTCGATAAATAAAACCCTTTTCCATCCAACCCAAATTCTGAACCAGATGAGGAAAACTAAGATGGAAAAGAGTGATCAAAAGATAATGTTTAAGAAACAGAATATTGGGCTGGGGTTGTGGCTCCTCAACAGGGCGCTTGCCTATCATGAACAAGGCACTGGGTTCAATCCTCAGTACCACATAAAAATAATTTTAAAAATAATGGCATTGTGTCCAACTACAACTTTTAAAAAAGAAAAACAATATTAAAATGGGGCTACAGTGGAATTTGATCAGTAATTACTATAGCCCAGAAATAGATTGCCTACCCAACATGAATACAATTGCTGCTTGGAATTTGGGTATCCTCATTTTGAAGAGAAAGTGCGAATAACTTTGTTCATGGAAACAGAGCTAATGTTGTGATTTTGTGGAAATTCAAGTACATTTACAGAGCACCTATAGATCCTGAGTAGCCAAAAGGGTGAACTCTCCCAGTTCATAAGCTATTATCTATCAGCTTCAAGGCCACCTTCTAGTTAGCTTTGTGGTGCTGGGGCTGGGCTCTGAAAACCACATTTCTCCTTTGCAACCTGAGTCCCTTTTAGGCTCTGGCAGTAGATCCCCTTAGAAATGCCTTCGGGGGTCGGGGCATATGCTCCTTTCTGTTTCCTTTCTGTTAGCTCCCTGTACCGATCAGTGTCACTCAATGTTGCTTTTTCCCTGCCCCAGAGGATTGATTCAGTCCAAAACATTCAAATTTGAATCCAGTTTTCTAACACCCAAAGCTAGCCCCATTTGGCTCCATCCAAGACAATAGCACTGGGGCCCATCAGTGCTTGTACTCAGAGGTCTGCATTTCAGCTCCAACAGGCCAAGTTTTAGTAATTCCAACTTTCCTTTATCCCTTCACATCCAGGAGTTGTTGTTGCTTCCTATGTTTCTATGTCCATACAGCTAAGTTTTCTGTCTTAGCATTTTCACTGTGTTAAAAGTTTTTTTACTTGAATAACAATTCTCTGTCTTAAAATAAGTACAGTGGTTTCTGAACCCTGGTTAGACTGTGATTGATTTAAATGAGAATCAAAACATTATATTTTTTACTTAGAAACTTCTGGATTAACATGGAAAACTGAGAACCATTAAAACAACAGCAAATTATTTTATTAAAAAAAAAAAAAAAAAAAAAAAAAAAAAAAAACATAAATGTGGTTAGGGCAACAGGAAATGAGATAACGTCGACACATTGTGAAACTGGAAAAGAGATTTATCTAGTAGAACAAAGAGAGGTAAATTCCAAAACCACAGTGGGGAAGGCTGGAAATCAACACAACTGCACCACAAAATTCACAAAATGTGCAGGTACCACCAGAACTAGATGAAAAAGTGGAGGAAAGAAATAGAACAGTAAAAACTGTTTGGGAAGCAGTAAGATCCCTAGATTCCTTTTCCCACTCCATGTCACTCTTCCACCCTAGCAGAAATCTGGAAGGTTAATAGTCCAGAAGGAATAGAATAATCTCTAGACTGGGCAATATTAGGCCCTGATAAGGACAGAGATACCATGCACAAAGAAGAGGACAGAGTGACCCAAGTACATACTGAATCATAAGTACAGAGACTCCCAACGCTTTCCCAGACATCCCCAGATCACTGGTAGAAAGATCCTAACCTTCCAAAAAAAGACTGGAAAATCCATCTCTAAAAACCTGATCTAATGATAATAACTGACATTAGGAGTTCTCAACAAATATCCCATCAAATCACTTTAAAACTCAGAGTCAATGAGACCACTCACACAGTCAAGACCAAATCCAATCAGCTTTCTGTTCCTCTTGAAAAAAAAATCACTCTTGATAAGTAGTAGATTAGGAAATATAAGGGGAAAGCCTCTAACAGAAAACCAAGAGGGTTTTTGGTTTCCAGTTTGTTTTGTTTTGTTGGTTGTTTTTGTTGTTGCATACAGCCCTGAGTTCTGCTATTTTTGCTAGCGCCTATTATGCCCTGAATTCACAGGAAAGAGGGTCCAGCAGTTCAGGCTGCTGAGCTCACATGGTGCACTTCTCTGGGGATAGAGCAGTATCACACTGCCTTTTCCTGATCACTTTCCTTCACACATTCCAGGAAGCCACCTCAGCTCTTGGAGTGTTTTGCATGCTCTCTATGCATATAATCTTGACAAGAATCTTGCCCTTACCTTGTTTGTTGCAATGATGCCAACAGATAGGAGCTGGGTAATATTACAAGCTTCTCCAGTTTTGCCCTGGTAATACTCATGGGGTATCCCTTTTTGAACAGTACACACTATTTTGATGTCTACAATACTATTTTCCTTGTAGATTCACATGTATGTGGCCAAAGGAACAACTCCATGTTTTCTTTTTTCTTTTTCTTTCTTTTTTTTTTTTTTTTTTGAACCAGGGATTGAACTCAGGGACACTCGGCCACTGAGCCACATCCCCAGCCCTATTTTGTATTTTATTTAGAGACAGGGTCTCACTGAGTTGCTTAGGGCCTCGCTAAGTTGCTGAGGCTGACTTTGAACTTGCGATCCTCCTGACTCAGCCTCCCAAGTCTCTTGGATTACAGGCGTGCGCCACCGCACCCGACTTCCATGTTTTCTAAAAGGACTAGAGAACAAGTATCAAGTGTCTCTCCTTTCCCTTTTTGTTCATCATTGTGCACAGGGCAAGAGGGGCTACTGGGGATTGAACCCAGGACCCTGTGCATTCTAAGCAAGTGCTCCATCACTGAGCCATACCCTCAGCCCTGTGTTCATATTTTAGCAAATTATGAAAGATGGCATTTCTGGACAAAAGGCAACTATTATGGTTTAGATATTAGGTGTCCCCCAAAAGCTCATGTGTGAGACAAATGCAAGAAATGATTGGGATATGAGAGCATTAACCTAATCAGGCAGGAGCATTGCAAGTTCAAAGCCAGCCTCAGCTAAGCAACTTAGTGAGACCCTCTCTCTAAATGAAATACAAAATAGGGCTGGGGATGTGCCTCAGTGGCAGAGTGCCCTTGAGTTCAATCCCCAGTTCCAAGAAAGAAAGAAAGAAAGAAAGAAAGAAAGAAAGAAAGAAAGAAAGAAAGAAAGAAAGAAAGAGAGAGAGAAAGAGATAGATAGATGATAGATAGATAGATGATAGATAGATAGATAGATAGATAGATAGATAGATAGATAGATAGATAGAAGCTGGCAACATAGTATTGCTATAGTGTATCACCTGTCAACCCTCCTGATCATGTGGCCCACTGGGGACTACAGCTCACTGCCACTGACCAGCATCACAAGACAGTATTGTACCACAACATGCTAGCCTGGAAAAAGATCAAAATTAATTTTGAAGTATGGTTTCTACCAAATGTGTACTACTTATGCACCACCATAAAGTTTAAAAATCCTAAGTCAACCTATCATAAGTCAGGATCTATATGTAATGTCTGGCACATTCACTTCCCTCCATATCCCATTGGCCAAAACAAGTCATACAGTCATTCAGAGACACGAGTCAGGAAGCATATGCCACCATAATGTGGGCATAAGAGGGTGATGATACATATAAGGATGAAGAACTGAAGTCAGTCATTCAATCTTCTGCACCTGATTGCACTTTAAACAAATTTCCTTTATTAAATCCACTTCAATTACCCCTATTTGAGTGTGCCACAGATTGCATTCCATCCTGCAGATAGATTCAAAAATAGATACCAGGAGGAGCCCGAGAAAACAGACCCCCAAAATATGTCCTGCTCTCATATATTTAAATAGCACACAATTAACCTCCTTACCAGAAGAAAATGGAATACTGGTAATTCATGGCATTCAGCGAAATAACAGCAACTCAACTTATCATTGATGATAGCAAGAAACAAATTCAGGTGGAGGGCAAGGGAAATAAAGTGACTGTGGTACTTAGTCACCATGGTGACAATAGTGATTATAAAGAATGCAGAGTAAGTTGACAATCTTTGATGGCTCTAAAGAGAGTAAATAGGGAAAAGAAGATATTGAATGCCTTGAATACCCAAGTCAAAATCTGATGTGAAATCAGAAAGTTTGGTAGCTCTAAGGGAGTCCTCCTTTGTTCACTGGACTCATATCAAAGAGGACCAGGTCTAGAGAATACTTATAATGGTTGCAGGATTGCAAACCCAATTAAATAAAACTTTTAGTTTCTGTCTCCTACAATAACCTAAGAGTACTGATGAGAAAGTAGCAGATCACTGAGATATAGGATGGAGACAGCTGTGCGGACATGCATGAGACTAAGAATTTGAATGTGTAAGCCCTCCTAAACCTCTGGGAGGAGGTTTATATCCTGTGATCCCACCTCCACTGAATAAAAACATTTTGTGACTGCACCTTGGAAATTTGCCTTACAAGGAGCTGTGATTTTCTTCAGAACTACCTCCACTATCCCTCATTGCTTCCAGACCCATGAGAATTAGATGTCAGCATAATCCAGATTTTAAAGCACAAGACCTAAGCTGGAGGAGATAGACTTATGTCTAGACTTTTGTCTTATGACAAAAGAGTTGCAAAACTTCATTAACTTATAGCAGTAATCTGGGTATTACATGGTTTCTAAGGTTGTTAGAACAAGAAGAATATAACTTAAGACTTGCTTGAGCTAAATTTATGGAAATGTATGCACAATGGGGAATCAGGATTTATGTCATAGTTTGGATACTCGGGAATTGGCATGAACAGTCAACCTCAATACTAAGTTATAGTCAGTAAAGTTGCATATGACATATGACAAAGATGTCTAAATACTAAAGGACATAAGAATGAATCTAGAATATGCACCTTAATCAACCACTCCCTAGCCAAATTTCCCTTGAAGGACAGGAAGATACTCCCTTCTTCAGGCATTAAGAAATGAATTGAACTGACCCTAATGATAAAACCAAAAATGCCACCTCGTTTCACTACTTAGAGTATGCTCATGAAACTCAGGTAAATGATGAAGTTTGGATCTCTGTCTGGTAGAATCATAGATCCCTTTGTGATTCCCAGCCTCAGAAGGTATATTTGTATATATGTACTTAGTAACTGGGAGAATCCTTATATTGGTTCCTTGACCCACAGAGTTAAGTCTATGTCCAGAAGGGAGTACTAAGTAGCAAGTAGAAGTCCCTAGAACCACTCCATCCCAGCCCACTCTCTCTTGCCAAGCCAGTAACCCAAAAGCAAACCCACAGCCCTAAAGGAACTGCAGACTCAGTGCTACCATGAAAAACTTGATAGAGGCAGAGGTATGATTCTATCCACATCCACATTTAGCTTCCTTTTTGACTCCAGCAAAATCTGAATGGTTTTTGAGAATAGCTGAAGATTATCATACACTTAATCATGGGTGCTATTCATGGCTGATTCCAAATGTAGTGATGTTGGGGGGCAAAGCAGTGCAGCACTTGGAAGCTGGTGCATAGATATTAGCCTAAAAAAATAATTCCCCAACTGTCGCCACTCCTATATCTGAAGATAATCAAAAGAAAATTGACTACTTATAGCAGGAACAATAATATATCTTCACTCTCATACCTCCACCTATCTCAGTGTTCCTGATCTTTGTCCTATGATAGTCTGAGGAGACCTCCATTGTCCTGTTAATCTCTGCAACTTTACACTAGTCCATTCATTGGTAACATGATAGAAAGTTCAAGGCTTACCACAACAGTGAAGGTCCGAAGGTCTAGTGATCTAGATCATGCCATAATATATTTTTAAAGTAAAAGACAAGTAATTGTGTCTGCCCACAAAAAGAAAAAAGAACAGCTATAATTCTTGGCCAGACTTTTTGAATTTTAGAAGCAACACATACCACATGAGAATGTGTCGCTTCTACCCATTGATGAAGAAACCCATAATAAAACTGTCATTTTTGAGGAGGGTACAGAACAGGAAAAGATTTGGCCACAGCTCCTGGCAATCTCTCCTGCCACCTTTAACTGTACCAGACAGCACTGACCAAATAGAAAGTGAATGGGGCAGGTGGAGATTCTCTACAAGGATTATTTTGCACAGCTGTGGTCAAGGAAAGCATCTTACTGAAAGAAGAGGTATGGGATTCGTGCTAGAAAGGAAGGGTTAGTCCATCTAGTTGGCAAAAATAGTTAAGCAGCTCACAGATTTCCATATTCCCTTGATACTCCTGATCTCAGAAGAATCCTCCTAACTTGGAAAAATCACCCAAAGGACAGAGTTTTCTGTCGTCTAGCAACACAACCAGCATTGGGAACACAGACTTGCTTTTCTACCACATCCCTCCAAACCCAATGTAATAGTCTGAATGTTCGTTTGGTACTGAGGATGGAACCCAGGGTTGCTTAATATCTGAGCCACACCCCAAGACCATTTTCTAAATGATTATTTTGAGACAAGGTCTCACTAAGTCCTTAGGACCTTGCTAAGTTGCTGAGTTTGGTCTTGAACTTGCAGTCCTATCTCATCCTCTGAGTCACTGAGATTACAGGTGTGCTCCACCATGCCCAGAGAGTCTGAATGTCTTAAAGTAAGTCTTTGCTGCCAAGGCCATCAGTGGCTGAGATGATATTGAGAAGTGACCCCCCAAAGAAGAACATATCACTGGTCAAATGTCTGCACAGCATAATGGCTATAGCCACTCTTCCCTGGATATCCAAGAGTGATTTATTTTTTAGTTTTATTTTATTTTTTAAGTTCCACATAGGAACATAAACTTGTACATATTTATTGAATACCAAGTATTGGTTTTGTTGTTGTTTGGTTTGGTTTGGTACCAGGAATTGAACCCAGGGGCACTTAACCACTGAGCTACATTCCCAGCCCCTTGTTTTTTATTTTAATTTTGAGACAGGGTCTCACAAAGTTTCTTAGGGCCTTGCTAAGTTGTTGAGGCTGGCTTTGAACTTGCAATCCTCCTGCCTCAGCCTCCAGAGCCACTGGGATTATAGGCATCTACCACTGTGCCCAGCCATGTATTGTTTTGATACGTGTAAACATTTTAAATATTTAAATCAAGGTGAACATATCCATCTCCTCATTTCTTTATAGTGAAAACATCCAGAACCAAGGAAAATTTTTTTAAAAACTTGTTCCATTCCAAAACATCCACAGTTCCTTGAAGCACAGACTCCTTCCTAGGACCAGGCTGTGGCTGTCCTAGAGGTAGCTTCTCTCTGGGACTCTTTCCTTGCAGTCTCCAAATCAGCACTGAGAGCCAGCTATGGAAAGATGGGAGCTGCTATGGACCAAATGATTTCGTCCCTACAAATTTCATATGTTGAAACCCTAATCCCTGATGGGATGGTATTTCAAGATGGGGACTTTGGAAGTAATTAGGTCATAAGGGTGGGGACCTCATGATGAGGTTGGTTCCTGATTTAGTCAGCTTTTTCGCTGCTCTGACTAAAAGGATCTGACCAGCACAATTGTAGAGGAGGATGGGTTTATTTGAGGGCTAACAGATTCAGAGATCTTAGTCCATAGAAGGCTGGCTTCATTCCTCGGGGCTCGAGGTGAGGCTGAACAACATGGCAGGAAAGTGTGGCAGAGGGAAGCAGCTCGCATCATGGTGATCAGGAAGCAGACAGAGAGTGCACTCACCAGATACAAATATATACCCAAAGCCACAACCCAATTCCCACCTCCTCCAGCCACACTCTACCACTTTAGTTACCACTCAGTTAATCTCTATCTGAGGATTAAATCACTGATTGGTTTAAGACTCTTACAACCCAATCATTTCTCTTCTGATCCTTCTTGCATTGTCTCACGTGTAAGCTTTTGGGGGACACCTCACATCCTCACATCACATAACAGTGCTTAATCTTTTAAGAAGATTAAGTACAGCATGCTGCTTCTTTCCTCTCTCTCTGTCCCCTTGCCATGGGAGGATACAACCGGAAGATTGCTGTCTGCAAACCAAGAAGAGGGTCCTCTACCAGACACTGGATCAGCTAGTACCTGGCTCTTGGACTTCCCAGCCTCCAGAACTGCAAAAAATGTTTGTCATGTAAGCCAACCAGTCAGTGATATATTTGTTACCAAAGCCAGAGCTGACTAAGACAGGAGCCAGGGGAGTCTCAACCAACAGCCAGTAAATGGTGATATCCCTTCTCAGAATATGAGAAATGAATCTGGAGACACAGGTTGAAATGAAGCCCATCTATGACATGGCTTCTGCCATTGCCTCCATCTAGCCAAGAGAGGAATGGTAGCAGAAATGAGCATCTGCCACGGGAGTCCTGTGATGGCTGAGGAGCCTGGGTGAAAAGCATAGTAAACACTGGGCAAAGTTAGCAGCCTTCAGAATGGGAATGGAGAAGGGAGTGACTCCAGACCAACATGGAGGCCCAGCAGCCAGCGCAAGATTTTTGTGCTTATTCCCAAGTAAAAGGCAACAAGCCTGAGGAGGCTTTCAGCACCTCCCAGCGGAGCAGCAGAGCTTGAGCAGAAAAAGAGTCAGCGGGTGGGGACAGCTGGGGTGGGAGTGGCCGCGGCAGCAGTCAGGTTGCAGGAGAGGCCGGGTAGCAGTCGCGCCCACGCACTCGCGGTGCCCTTTGTGTGGGGAGCAGTTTTGGGACCGAGATGATACAGGAGGAGTTTTAGGCAGCATAATGATTTGTTGCTCCCGAACCACACAGTTGTCAGTGACGGCGGTGTTGTTGTTGTGGCTTAGTGCTTGGCAGTGCTGCGCCTCCTGCGCCGTGCTCACTGGCTCTGCGCAGAGGTTCCCAGCAGCTCTCCCACCAGCCTCACTGCACAGATGCCCCAGCTCCCGGCCGGCAGGCCCCTTGACGAATCTCCTCTCCCTCCTCCCTGTCCCAGGGAGTGCGCAGCTAGGGAGGGGGCAGGCAAGATGCTAAGGTACTAATTGTATTAATGAAAATGGCAAACACACATCCTTTCCATCTGGCTGCACAAAAGCAGAGGCTGTTGGGGATGCAATTACCCACTACAGGAGAGAGTCAAATATTTGTCAGGTTTAGCAATAAAATTAATATTCCCAATTACTAGAGCCTAGCTAATGAGATGAATACAAATTGCCTTTCCTAGTTGGAAGAGGAAGAACCTGTCGCATAAAACCAAAGTGCCATTTTTTGCTAAGCCCAGGAATCTCTGCCACTAAAACAAGCATTTCATGTGTTTAAGGATTCAGGGTAGTGAAGCTAGAGATGATATTCTCATTGTCAGTGAAACACACCCCAACATAACAAATTGGGGGTGTGGGAGGAGGTAAGTTCAT
This sequence comes from Glaucomys volans, assembly GCA_020662805.1. Classification (NCBI taxonomy): domain Eukaryota; kingdom Metazoa; phylum Chordata; class Mammalia; order Rodentia; family Sciuridae; genus Glaucomys; species Glaucomys volans. The sequence goes on from JAJEJO010005267.1 coordinate 203,355, forward strand.
CTGGAACCTGTGGCCCTTAGGACTCTAGGGAGTCCTAGACAAGCCACATAAGATGACCAAGGACCACAGGCACCCTGGGCCACCAATCACTGTCCCTAGTCCATCTGTGCAGCCTTGCAGGTGTCCTACAGCCGGTGGTAGTAGCCCACTTACGGTCAGATATTTTTGCAATTTCCGACATTTTTTTTTCCTTTGTGAAATTTGTATATAGCAAAAGCTGGGTTTGCTTTGGGCAGAGCATATGCTTCATATTTATTGGAATAAGTTTTCTAGTTCCTTAGCATTCTGTTCACTGATATTCCGTATGTTAAAAATATCTCTGCTTTTTCCCCTGATACTCAGTAGTAGGCAGCCACAGTTTTCCTCTATAGTTTTTCTGGGTAGGAACCAGAACATACACTCCCCACATCCCCGGGGGAGTTTCTATACCTTTGCAGAGCTTGACCTGATTTCCCACCCATGAAGAGAAATACAATTTTTTACTCTCCACCAGTTTCACAGATAATGATATCAGATAGCCTGATTCCAGGGAACAAAAGACCCTTATTTTAGAAAGGAAAATGGTAAGACCAAACACTTCATTTCTCATTAAGAAGTCTAGAATTTTGATTCCTCTTGTGGATCTACAGTGTGTTCAGTATAAGAAACAAAAAGAAAATTATCTGAACACTGGAGAGTCTAGGACTCCAGGAGGTGGCAAATGAGTTCTGCAGGTACACTCTTCTGAGAAGTGGGCTATAATTTCCTTGGGACCTCACATACTGAGCCCACAACTATGATGCCTCTGGGATTTCCCAGAGGTCCAGTGTAGAGATCACCACTCCTGCAGAATCCCTAAGCACACAAGGAACTGCCATTTCAGTAGTGGAACATTGATACAATAATTCCAGCAAGAGGAAAACAACAAATAACTGGCACTATCCACATTTGAGAAACAGAATTTTGAGTTAAAAATGATAGAATCAATTCCCAAACTCATGTGTGTGCACATGTTCAAGACAGACAGAGACTGGGGTGGATGTTCACAACTAAGAGGAAAAAACAAATGCCTTGGAAGAGACTTGAATTGAACTTGCCTTTCATCTGTGTTACTGGGAGATTGGGGTAGAGAGAGGAGTTGCCAAGTGATTACCCACTTTACTGGCCCCAATAGCCCCTCAGAGATCTTTTGGAAATAACACACACACACACACACACACACACACACACACACACACACACCAATCCATTGACAAGGATTCCTGCAGCCTTGTCTTGATGGAGCCATGGAGCTGTCCAGGGTCTGAGCTATAGTTCATGCCTTGGTAGACTCACTAGCACATCAGGAACCTACCCTGGGCCTCCTGATCTATCTTCCTAGGCCTGCCCTCAAAGAGACTTTTTACGCAAACTGGACTTAGGAACTCATTATATATTTCAGATATTTTTTTGTCAGCTGGTTAGCTATAATTTAAAATACCTTTTCTCATATAAACAACATTCAACAAATGTCTATTGACTTCTTACTATACAGGTGTTGGGGATATGACAGTGAAAAACAGACACAGAGGTGACCTTTCCAGATCAACCCATGAAAACCTATTTAATCAATAATACAGGCAAAGTAAATTTTGTGTGTGGGAGAATTGCGTTCTGAGCTCCATCTTGGGCTACCTGGAAAATAGCATTCCCTGACTTGGCAATAGCATTGAAAATTCCCACCTGCTCCCTGAGCAACTGCAATCACAAGTAAAAAGTGTAGAAACCAATATTTGTTTAGTACCTACTATATGTCTGGCTGTGCTAGCATTTCACATATATCTAGGCAATAGACATAATTGCTCTCATTTTACAGATAAAGAATTGCTCTCATTTTACAGATAAAGAATCCAGTACTCAGTAGCAAAGCTGCCTAAGGTCATACAGTTCCTAAGCTAGAAATTGAGCTCAGGCAGCAAATACCAAAGCCCATATTCCTTCTTGCTATTCATCAGCTGACTGCCTCTGTTGGGACTTTGTCCAAGAAGGGTGGGACAGCATGGAAAGACTGGGACTGAGGACATTCTTAAGTGCTCTGGGGTACCACGGGGTCATGGGAAAGTGAAGCATGCAGATGTTTGTATATAGCTCACCCTCAGGCCAATGGTTCTAAATCAAAGTCTGAGTACATCAGTTTTCCTGATGTGATGTGTTGCTGTCATCCACCCTGCTTACTACCCTGGAATCCTTAGGAGCAGCCATGTACTCAAGTCACCAGTACTCAGCTGACACTAAGAACCCTTTTCTTCACTACATTTTCTAGGGAGATGCTGTAGGAGTCTTACTGGAGGAAGCCAGAATGTGAGTAATGAAAGAGTTGCTTATGTAATAGAGATACACGCCGTCTAGGCGCATGGACTTCTCTGGAATCCAGGGAGTCGGATCTTTTCCAGATTCTCTTCCAAGTTCAACCACATTTGGGTCTGTCATCTTGAGCAAGTCTTGCCACCTTCTCCAATTCCCTGCTATATAACCTTGACACTGTGATGTTCTTCCCCTTTCCTATGAAAAGACCCCCAAGGAGTGCCTTTGCATAGCAGGGGTCACGTGGCAATTGTTTCTACCCACCGCCAAAGCCTCTGTCACTTTCAGGAGTTCGATTTTGCATGGCACCCTATGCGGGCTGGTTCCCATTTGTCTCTCAAAAATCTTCAGTTTTATTGGAAGTGTCTAAGATGACTGTTCTCTGCACCACCACCACCCCTCCCTGGCCCAGCAAGGTTATCATGGCTTCTAATTATCTAGCTGTGAGCAGAGGAGGAATGTCAGCAGCTTCTACTTAAAATGAAGTGTCTCTGCCTGGATACCTGTTTTCCAATTCCACCTCCACCACTAATTAGGTTTGTGTCCTTGGAAATTCACTTACCTCTCTTGACCTCAGTTTCTTCATTTGTAATAAAGGAATTGAACCAGAAGTCTCTGAGAGTCTTTGTAGTCTCCTGATTTTGTTTCCCTCACCTAGGAATCTGAGCCATCCTCTACCTTCTTTCATTTCATAACCTTAGGATGACAAAGCTTCATTACTGAAATGGACACATAGAAACATTCATACAGATGCAGGTCCTTCCCAGCCTTGCACCAAGTTAGTGCAAGACACCCTTAGTGGTTCTCTGCAAGGTACCACTCAGCTTCTGCAGTCAGGTAATCTCAAACTGCTTTCTCCTCTCACCCACCACTGCACCTTTTCCTGGCATGAGGTCCTCTGCCCAATCCAGCTCACAGAGGGTTTCTTCTACACAGCAAGAGGCTGTTCACTAGCCAGTGCCTCTCAGAAGCTGTAGGGGCCCAGCTGGAAAGGGAGATGGGTTTCTCACCCCAGCCACCCATGTTCAGCCTCAGGACAGTTCTGCTCTGCTCCACACGCCCTGCGTGGGTTGGCTCCTGTTGCTAGGAGAACCTGACCATTTGCATTTCCTGCTGTTTTTATTTTAGATTAGCAGCCGCACTGCTGCAGGAACACAGAGTATTTTAAGAGAAACAGAAAGGGAAAGGGTGAGGGAAGAACCTAACATGGGTCCTCCTTCCCTGCAGGCCTCCTTAACACTCAGGCTGAAGTAACAATCATTCCAGACCCTATCCCCACCCAGGCCTCTCACCTCTGCTTCCATGAGTAGCACCATCTCCTGGTCCTGACACTCCTGACACATTCACAAGCACTCCCGAGCCACAAAGGAGCACACCAGCAGTCTTCTTCCAGGAAAATCAGACAAAGGTTAAGCTTAAAAGTCAACCTAATGCATACATAGCACTAGTTACCCCTGTTTAAAAAAAAAAAAAAAAAAACTTCTAGATACCATGTGGACGATACACCTCCCAAACACCTGATGTCAAAGATGACTCCTGCTTTCTTCTTTTTCTTTATTCCTTCTTTCCCAGGCACTGCCCTAAAGGTAAATGGGTGACTTTCCTACAAGTCCTCATACAATCAGTGCTACCTTCCTAGATTCCCCTCTGTTGTATTAATCTCTCCCTCCCCTGTTCTAGTGATCCCTGAACCTTCTCACATTTACCTTTCTGTCAGATCAGTAATTTTCTGTCTATTGCACTAGACAGTGAACTCTGAGAAGCCAGTGTCTAGGTCACTTCTAGTGTTAACTCTCTATTTATCTCTAGAGTATCTTGCCCAAAGTAGATGCTCATTAACACTTTAAAATTTGCCCATTCCCATCAAACACATATTGAGCCCAGCTAAGAGTTGTAGGCCATAAGTGATCCTAAAACCTAATCTATCACCAGACAGCCCTCAACCCTGTGGAAGAAGACACAGTTCTAAACAATGTGGTAAGCATTGCAATGAAGATTCATACAGAGGATCACAGAATCACAAGAAGATTCCTGGGGTAGGGCCAAGGAGTAGAGAGGATGGGCAAGAGAAATCAGGAATAGTTTCATGGAACGTACTCTTGAAGAAGGACTGAGAATCCACCATGGGATGTCTATTCCAACCAGATAGAACAGTTTATGCGAGGCACAAAGACCTAAGAAAAATTGACTGAATTGGATCTGACCCCCCCCACCCACATACTGGGGGCCTAACCAGGTAAACTGGCTCACCCCTCCATGCCTATACCCATGCCCTTCCCCATTTGCATTGTTCCTGAAGAAGGAAAATACATGTCTTCCCACTCCTTGCCCACCTCTTCTAGTAGGCTGTAGAGAATAAAGTGCTGCCAGGAAGAAGATAATTATAAGAGACCAAAGCTGTTCCTAGATACATACTGCAAAGCCCCCTGCAGGAACTTGTTCCTCAATGCAACAAATAGTCCATCCCTAGTGTGAGGCTAACCCTGCCAGTCTCACTTAGGATGACCAACATCTGAAGACCAGCTGTGAGCTTAGGAGTGACTGATGCAACCCAAACCCAAGGCTACTCTTCTTCCTTCTGTTAGCTTTGTCTGGGACAATAGTTTATATGGAACTATAACATGGTCAGTTAAAATATCATATTTCCCAGTCTCTCTTGCAGATAAATATGAACAAAAAGAAGGAAATGGATTTCTGGAGAAATACATTTTAGGGAAACTTATTTGCCTGGCCCCATCTTTTCCTGCTTTTTGCTTAGAACATATCTCAGCTAAGGCTCTAGCTGTCATCTGGAACCATAAAGCAACTTTAATAATGGGTACCATGTGCTGAGGATGATGCTATGGACCATACCAGCCCTGCTAGAAATTCCCAATTCTCTCCCCCACAACTAGTATGTATACACAGTTTTAAAAGCAATTTCCAGGGTTTGATGAGCCCTGAAACTAGTCCTCAGACTCCAGTTTAAAAATCCTGCCTTATGCCAGGCACAGTAGTGCAAGCCTGTAATCCCAGTGGCTCAAAGAAGGCTGAGGCAGGAGAACTGCAAATTCAAAGCCAGGCTCAGCAGTTTAGTGAAGCCCTAAGTAACTTAACAAAACCCTGTCTCAAAATTAAAAAATAAAAAGGGTTGGGGATGTGGCTCAGTAGTTAAGTGCCTCTGCATTCAATCCCTGGTACCAAAAAATAAAAAATAATTTTTTAACTAAAAATAAAATCTTCTCTTACCCTGGAACATACAGGTAACCTGGGCGTGTTCTAGACTTTGTCAAGGCAATCTCTGAGATGCATAAAGATTGCATCAACTGTTCCTGGGGCTCTGGTGTACAGTGGGCAGAGACATGTTTTCAAATATTGGCCATCTGTATTATTTATTTAATTTCCGTAGCTTCGTATGTTGTGTTTAAATCAAAAGAGCTTTCCATCAAAATAAAACTAAAAAGACCCCTGCCTTAGGGAAGTGAGGGGAGCCAGTATAACCCCAATTTCTTAGATTACTATTATTAAAGTGGAGGAGAACCTAGGATTGTGCTATGACCTTGTCCTCTGTGACCTGCCAAGCCCTGGTCTTCCCTTTTGAATGCCAGCACCCATACCCTCCCTATCTAGTTCCTCTTAATAGTTCTGATGTGGGGCTGCCACCACCACCCATCTCTCCTCCATTTCTTCCCACTCCCCAGGTATTCTCCCTGGGCTGCCAATCCCACTCCAAAGTCACTTTATACCTGCAAGGAAATTAGCATTTATGTTGGGACAGAAAGTGACACTGCTCAGTTCTCACTGTCATTCTGCTCTTAATTAATATTTAACCTCAGAGAGATTGTGTAGCAGACGGAAGTGGCTGATGGGAGAACAAAGCCTGGCTGGCTCTCCTTTTCAACACTGCCTCCCCCACTTCCAGCTCCTTTCCCTGCACACAAGGGCCCTGAAGGACCCAAAGGCTCTGGGGGTGGTGGTGGGGAATGGGGAGGAATGACTGGAGGGTGCCCCTGACCATCCTTGACTGTACTTGATGAATTTGCTCTCTTTAACCTCTTGTCAAGAAAACCCTTCTGCCACAAAAAGAGACCAGCTGGGGCCTGGAACCTGATTCCCAGTGCCCAGAGCTAGACCTAGGCCTGGCTTGCCAGGAAGGATGAAGAGACAGGCAAAGGGGGAAGACAAGCAATGCAAATGTGCCCCTCAACAGATTATATTTAATGCACTATTTTTAGTTGCCTTCAATCCCTCGGGGCTGTCAGGGCGGTTGCAGCCCCACTCCCCCGGGAGAGGAAATGACAGGCATTATTACCCAGCCCAGGAACACTGGTGCAGTGCGTGGTGGGTGGGGGAGGTGCTGCCTTGCCAGCTCCAAAATTTGGGAACTTAACTTCCAACGGGAAATCGAGGACACGGAGAGAGATGCAGCCTCAGGACCTCCTCCTCCGTTCACAGCCAGCCAGCCAGATCAGCCCCACGTTCGTGTCCACTGGGCCCAGACCAGGAGTGTGGGAGTCTCCTCAGTCCCCAAGTTGTCTCGAAAAGTAGGTTATACAACATCCTTCACTGCCAAGTTCTTCCTGCTCTCTAATCTTAGCCCTGCCTCCGGTCTAAGCCCGTTTCCCCTTGCTCTGCATGCAGAGGCAAAGGAGGACAGCTGGCCATCATCCCCGGGCATGAGCCCTTCTTTGTCTTGAAGAAAATGATTCAGTTTCCTCTCAGCCCTCTCTTCTCCCTCCTGAGTCATCCCAGTGCCTTTAACCTTTCCACACACATCATATGTTTTTTTAGCTCCTCTCCTTGTCACTTTCCTAACCCTGCTCTGAATATATCCCCCAAGTTCCTCCAGGGAACCCTGAAAGGACACCAGACTCTTCTCCAGGGAGCACCTGAGCATCAGTTTGAATGGAGAAACTTATTACCCACTGTCTCGTAGAGGTTTGCCGATTTTCTTGGTTAACTCACTTCTCCACAAGAAACAGCTCCTTCCGGGCTGCATTCTGTCTTCCACCCCTGTGTTAACCTCCCTCATCCGCCTCTAAACCCAACAAAGTATGAGGCTTGTAAGATGTGGCATATAACTTTTCATGGCCAAAGTGAGGTGCATACAGAAAAGGTTTTTGGCAAAGTACTTACATTTTACCTTGTAAATTATGCAATGACATCCAAATTAGAATTCCTTATTATTTCAGTACATACCAGACCTTTGGAGAATGCTTTGTAAACCATATAAAACATAGCAGTATATTACATTCATTCCTTCAATAAATATTTATCGAGCTTCTACCATATGTCAGGCACTATGCTAGATGCTGGGATGTCAAAATGAAAGGCAAAATCTTGCTTCTACAGACATTAACAGCCTGGTGAGGAAAGTAAGATGTAACAATGACTAGGCAGTGCAATAACTGCTCATAAGGCCCACACCAAGTACTCGGGGACACAGGAAAGGAGAGAACAGGGCACAGCTCTATGCTATAATGATTCCATCATTTTAGAAGTTGATGTGGAATGTTCTTGACTGTCAGCATACCTTTCTAGTCTTGGCCCACCCCCTCCCTGATTCTCTATGGTCCCAGAGTGTTTGTCAGTAACACAGGTGCTATTGGTTGGATCTTGCATGCCCTCCAAAAGCCCAAGAGTTACAGGCTTGCTCCTCAGCCTGTGGTGCCACTGGGAAGTGATGAAATCTTTAAGAGGAGAGGCCTAGTGGGAGAAAGTTAGGTCACCGGGACTGTGTCCTTGAAGGAGGTTTTAGAGCCCTGGTCCCTTCCTGTCTCTCTGCTACCTGGCCACCACAGTGGAAAGGCTTGCTGTGCCACATGTTCTTGCCATGATGTATTGTGTCAGCACAGGTCCAAAGCAACAGGGTCAAGCAAGCATGGACTGGAACCTCTGAAACTAAGCCAAAACAAACCTTTTCTCCTTATAAGTTGATTATTTCAGGTATTTTGTCATAGTGATAGAAAACTGACGAAAACAATGGGCAATCACTTAGAGCCCTTTTGCAACATTTGTACATGGATACATAAAGAAGGAGATGGTCTCTTTTTCTTTTGAGGGTTTGGGCTGTCAGACATCTTTTTTTTCATACCATGCAGAAGACCTATCTGAAGGTATGTCTAGCACAGATAGCCTCTGAAGAAAGCCCTGCTGAAAGATGGGGAGGAAAAAAACAACAACATCATTCTAAGCATCAGGTCCAGGCACACCAGCCCAGTTAAGTGGCCTAATAAATCCTCATTTTTGTTTAAGCTAGTTACCCCAGAAGGAAGTAGGATCCTAAAAGAATCCTCAGAGTCAAAATGGCCTTTCCTAAAGGAGGGTGGAGGGGCTGAAGGTGGTTGCCTAATGTACAAACTTGGAGCATTCTGTCTTAATGGCATTATGTCAGTAAGATACATATACTGAGGAGAAATTCATCAAGGCAGAAGTAGCCATATAGTGGAGCAACTTTGGAATTAGGCAGACTTGAGTGAAATTCCAGTTCTGCTGCCTACCAGTTATGTCACCTTGTTCAAGAACTTAACCTTTCTGTTTCCCCACAAGGTCCTTACCTATAAATAGTAATTTTTCCATTGAATTATTGTGAACATGACTTGATGTGATGTACTAAGATGAACATAACATTCTTTAGTAAGCCCAGTCCACAATGTCCTCTTCTTTTGTGAACATGTTCTTCCCTCATTCTAACCAAACGGTTTTGGAGGCCCCTGCAAGCCATAGAATCCAATTGGCCATGTGGTTGTGCCACGTGTTGGGTCAATTATAATACTTCATCCCCTTATTCTGGAGGATGAGTACAGGGATGGGCAAGAGGCCCAAGTATGGTTTATCAGCGAACTCCCCTGGGAATGCTTAAATTATTGTTAATGAGGTTGGGGCTGAACAATTATATTTTCTCTTTGGTACTATGTCTAAAATGGTTGAAATTCAGAGCTCTCTGTAGCCATAGTCCCAACATTACAGAGATGGCAGCATTGCACAAAAGGAAGCAGAGACAAGAGATAAAAATAAGAGATTCTATAGACTTTGCATTCCTGGACCTGGTTGTTCCTGGAGCTCCACCTCTGCCCTCTCAGTGAATCAATGCCTATATTAATGTGAGTTGGACTTCTATCCCTTCCAACAAAAAGAGTCTTGATGAATGCAGCATGGAATCCACTTAGTATAAAAGAGATGGCACATAATAAATGCTCATAATAATAAATATTTGGCACAGGAAGCGCTCCCAGGAAAATGGTTTGAGACCTTCCAGACTTATAGAATTTTCACTTTAAAATCAATATAAAAGTCCCCGTGTGTGTATGTGTGTGTGTGTGTGTGTATTCACTCACTTATATTAATAGTGTACAAAAGAAAGAAGAAGAAGAAGTGCCCTCCCATTGCTCCAGAGGTTTCTGCTTATTGGTATAAGTAAATTCCATCTAGTAGTGAAGTACTGCCCATTTGAAAGGAGATAGGACAAGGAATGGGTAGAGTCTTTGTCCTAATGGTACCCAGCTAATTCTTCAGAATATCAGAAGAGCTAGATTGTTGAGTGCATATGGACTACCAAGTACTCTCTGTAGGAATGGTTGGAGGAGAGGAGTTTAGCCCGAGGAGCTCCAAAAGTTGTACCAAAAAAGGGATTCTAAATGAATATCCATCAAACTCCTTCCAGTGCTAACTTTGGATGACTTTGTTTTGAAATAAAGAGAGTTTCTTCATTGGGTGATCTGGCATAACATGGTTAGTGCCACCTCACTTGACTAGGTTTATGTTAATGTCTTCTGCCTATCAGGCCAAACCAGTGGCCAGCTGGGTACAGGAAGACCAGCTTGCCGCTGAAACTTCTAAGAAATTAAGATCCTACTGCCATTTTTTTCTTGGCAGTGCTGCAAATTGAACCCAGGGCCTTGCCCATGCAAGGTAGGGCTCTACCACTGAGCTAAATCCCCAGCCTTCATCTATCACTTTTAAAAAACTAGTACAGATCAGCTATCTGGTTAGAAATAAAATGCCCAAACCCATCCAATTCTCATCTTCCTCTTAAAGGAATTTCCCTTAATTGCCAGTAACTCTAACTACATCAAGCCCATACTCCAAGCATGGGACAAATGAGAAAGGTAGATACAATTGAAATGGAGAGAGAGAGATCAATCAGACTTAGAGTGTTGACTGTAGGAACTATGAGTGGTCACTTCGAATCCTACAATATTTCCTCAATCAAGCAAAGCCAAACTAGAACAACTAATTAGGAAATGAAGGCTACATAAACTCCTAGCTCAGTTACTAACTGTCCCTACTTAGAATTTTCAGGGTCCTTCATCAATCTCTAGAAACCACTTGCACACTTGGTCCCCACCTTATCAAAATGATAGGGACATTGATCTGATGCATTCTAACATCTCATATTATTATGACATATTAGGAATCCATTCAATGTAAATCTTACACAAAGCCTGAATGGCGGTGGCTTAAATGTATAGGGTTGGAGTTTTTTCCTCATGACTTCAACATGTTGATGTTTTGTCTCATGGTCAAAAGATAACTGACACAGTTCCAGACTTCTGGTCTGTATTCAAGGCAAATAAAAAAAAGGGATGGTATCAGCTTCATCTGGCCCTTCCTATCTGGAAAGCAATAACTTCCCCAGAAGATTCCTCAATAGAACTCTTTTTGCATGTCATCAGCCATATCTGGATCTTGTGACCAGCTAGCTGTGATAAAAGGCAAGAAAGTGGAAACAGGCTCCCCCATAAAACATTATCACTTACGGCTCCATGACTGCCCCAACAAAATTATAGTTGAGTTAGGCAGCAAGAAGAGGGAATGCATGAGTACTGACTAAGTAAGCAACTGTGTCTGCATGATGGTTTCATTGAGGTCTACTAATCCCTACAAATTATCCCAAATGTGGGACTTTCCTGTTGTCATGATCTGGCATGTTAAACACATACAAAGCACAAGGTAGCACAGCTCCACCAGCCTGTTCCCAGTGCAACAGGAAGTGTTATCTGTTCTGTAAGGATGAAATTCTTTCTCTTTTGAGGTATGCTTAACACAATAGAGTCACATCTACTACACAGACCTTTTACTCTCTGGAAATGTTTCACTAAGCTAAAGAAAGGAAATGATCAAATGGAACTAGACAAAGAATAACATTAAACTAGGCAAACTGGTACAGACATGGCTCCTTTCTGGTTTCCAGGCCCTGTCATGTTCTACCTGCCAGGTTGCTCCCATGAAGGAGTCACCCCAGCATGGACCTGTTCTAGGTCTAGGACCTGACCTATACCTAAGTCTCTAGGTCTCACCTCCTCAGAATGGAAGACTGACAGATCTGAGAGAGATAAAGAGCTGCCTCCCTATGTAAGGTCTACAATCTAAATCTCTTTACCAACAGAACTTATAATCTAATAATCATATGCTTTAAAAAGAAGTATTAATCTACATTTTCTTCCTTGAAAATGTCCCTGGGCCTCTAACAGAATAATGGCCCACTGCGAATGAGGCCATGCATGATCACTGCATGCATTTTTATTTACCCCTTGATTCTTCACGACATATTCATTCATTTCCCCCCAGTCATTCAAGAATTCAAAAAAATGGTTCTTTCAGTGATTCAAAAAAATTTATCCACTCTGTCCCAGTGTATTAAGGCTAGAGTGATAAAAAAAAAACAACTCTTATCTCTTTCCTTATTTTTTTCTACATTTTATGTTTTTCTAACTCTATTTTGGTAAAATTAACAAAAATTATATATATACAAGGCACACAATGTGGTGATTTTATATATGTATACATTGTGAAATCATTACCACAATTGAATTAATTAACATTCATCTCTACACAGTTACCTTATTTTGATGTCTATGTGGTAAGCCCATTTAAGATCTACTCTCTTAGCAAAAGTTACTATGCTGTACAGTGGATCCCCAGAATCTCATCTCTTTACCAACAGAACTTAGAGTCTTATAATCATATGCTTTAAAAAGAAGCATCAAGCAGTTATTCTAGCTCAGAGATAGGTACCTAAATGATAATAGGGAAATCATAACAAATATAGATTAAATATACTGAGTGATGAGAATTATTGAATGTGGGTGATGGGCACAATGGAGCTAATTATATAGTATTTATTTACTTTTGCATATGTTTAAGTTTTTCTAAAATTTAAAAATTTTAAGTATTAATATAAGACAATAAATGGTAGATATCAAGTGAATGGTATAGCCATGGACCACTCCAAGATTCAAGTATCAGCACAAAGAAGCATGGGGCTGGGATACAAACCACATACACACACTGTAAGAGATGCTCATTCTGGCTGATTTTAAGACATCTCCACCTCCTGGATAAGAATTTTCCTCCTCTATCCTGAGATAGACAACAAGAGGGAAAAAAGAGGTGAGGGTGTAGCTCAGTGGAAGAGCACTTTCCTAGCATGTGAGAAGTTCTGGGTTCCATTCCCAGCTTTGAACACACACACACACACACACACACACACACACACACCTGTACTTTTTTTTCATCAGACTATAAGAACTAAGAGAGTAGAGACTCTGTCTGTTCATTGACCATGTGGCCCATAGAGTGGAGTACAAATGTTAGGGGTATTTTAAAGGGGAAAGAGAATTCTAAGTCAGAACTTCAGTGTTTCAGTCCTCCTTCTGCATTGCATTAGAAGTCTAACACCAGTCAATAACAGGCCACTGGACCTCTCTCAGCCTCAATTTCCTCCTCAGAAAGAATGGGTTACATCCCCACACAGTCTTTAAGGCCACCACCTTAAATAACAGATGTGAAAGCACTTTGGAAAGCACTATTCAAATGTAACCTAGTGGCTGGGGATGTAGCTCAGTGGTAGGACACTTGCCTAGTGGGCACAAGGCCCTGGGTTCAATTCCTAGTACTGGAAACAAAAATCCCTAATATAACCTAATACTCACTCAACTCTGTTGGTTCTTTTCTCCATCTTACCAAGAACAGAACAGTCTTCCCTCTGTATTCCTGGGAGACTGGATCCAGGACCTCTACAGTTACCAAAATCTGCAGATGCTCAAGTCCCTTATATAAAATGGCATGATATTTGCATATAACCTACGCACATCCTCCTGTATATTTTAAATCATCTCTAGCTTACTTTTAATATTTAATTCAATGTAAATTCCATGTAAATAGTTGTCATACTGTATTATGGAATAATGACAAGAAAAAAGTCTGGACCTGTTCAGCACAATTTTTTTTTTCTGAATGTTTTTGACCTGCAGTTGGTTTAATCTAGAAATGCAGAACCCAAACTGTGATTATGTAGGACCAAGTGTCTGTTATATCAAGCCTTCTATATCATGCTCCTAGCAGCACTCTTCTCACAACAGAAGTTTAACAAATATTTACTCTTTTTCATAATGCTGTTCATGAACATAGCAATGCCCATGTTGATTGACAACAACTATTGATGAAGATGATGTAATTGTCACCTAATACTCAGCAAACCTGATTTTTAAGCCATGTTCTTTCTCCCTCTCTCCTTTCTGACATGTAGGGTGATGGTGCAAAGAGCCCTCCAGTCTGGCAGAGGCCTCTTTAAAAATGTACCCGGGCTCCTCCTCTGCCAACCAGGTTGCTAAAAATACTACTACAGCAAAAGCTGAAATATTTGCAGAGAAAACTGAATTTCCTGCTACCCCCACTCCCTCTACTAAATGGGTAAAATCCTGACCTAAGAAGCCCCCAGTCAGCTCCACCAAAGGCACAAGCCTCCTCCTTTCCCACCCCCTTCTTATTATGGAGTCCCTCTGTAGGCTTGAGCTGGGATGTTATGTTCAGAAAGTGCCCACTCCAAAGAAAGGAAACCACGAGTAACTATTGGCGAATAGATTGTCACGTGACTTGGCTTTTCTGTCTGCTTACTAGGACCAGCCCTCTCCAAATCCCCCTCCATCTGTCCCAAGGATCTGTATTGGACCACAGAAGCTTTGCAGTAATCCATCTTTTATTCTCTTTTGTCTGCATCTCCTCTTCTGCCTGACTTGGCTTCTATTCTTTACCCTTCTACCTCCACACTCCCTACTGGTTCCAGCCCACGGCACTTACATGCCCCAGCTCCCTTCCTAACTTGTCCCTTTGGAGCTTATCTCCTTTCCAGGCCTGCAACCCTTTTTCTTCAGTGATTGTGGGGGCTGGCAAATGTAGAGAAGAGTTTTCAAAACTGGAAGTGTCAAGAAGGACTATAGTGTCCAAGTCTAGCTGGCTAATAGGTAATACTCCAGATGTTGGCCTGTGACACTCAGGATCCAGGCCAGGCAGGCTACCCCAGAGACCATTACCTGGCATCACTCTGACAAAGAGAAGAACCCTGGAGAGCCAGACTCAGGGATCCCATACTGCATCTGTCCCTTTTCCTAGCTCATCTATTTTAGAATCACAGCCTCTGAGTCCCACCAGCTCACCTTGCTGACAAAGCCTGCTGCCTAGTCCAAGAGAGGGACTTCTCACTAAGTTTGGTGTTCCTTCTGGCTCTGAGGCAGTCAGTGGTCCAATTTGAGAAGTAGGTGGATGTCATTGTGTGATATCTTGCTCAGGGTGTGTGTCTCTGTGGATGCACCGATAGTGTGTGCATCTACACCTTTGGGTCTATATATCTGTCATTTGCCTCTGGGCATTTTAATTTTTTGAGTATCTGTCTTCTTGTTCTGGTCTCTGCCTTCTCTCTGTCTTCTCACCTCAGAGGCTGCCCATCCCCCAGGGCAAGCACTGTGGCCAGTTCTGTGTAGGCACCTCAAGTGCGCGGTTGCTGAAATGGTTGTTTTACGGATGGAACTGATAGTTGCCATATCTGTTCTCCCCTGGGTCCACCAATGTTCAGACATCCTCACCCCACACAAAGGTGTCTTTCAGGAAGAGGGAAGGGCTATGCTGCCTGTGTGGGAGTTTGGGGGGGAGGGGAGTGTTGTAAAGATACCCCCTTTCAGCTCTGACCAGCAGGAAGAAGGGCCCAGAGGCAGCACAGCCTGCAGAGGGATGTTGCCTAGCAACTTGGGAGACTTTACTGCAAACTCACCAAATCCTGAATTCCTTGGCTCTAATTTGGGAAGGGAAAAGCACAGAGTCCAGGCCTCATATCCTCTCTGTTCCTCAATTTCCTCTTTCCTTCTCCCCTCTGGAATTTTGGAACTGAAGTCCAAGGGAAATCGGCATAACTTAAAGCTCCAGATGTGCTCATCATTTAGGCAAGTGCCTGCATTCCCAGGACATCCTGCCATTTGGTGGAGGTGGGGGATGACGGATATGCCAGAGACAGATTGGGGAACAGATTTTCAGTTACAGGGGTGGGTGGGTCCCAAACATGCTGGGAGAGACACCCCTACACCCCAAGCCCTGGAATTCCAGCCAGCCTCCTGCTCAGCTTAGAACCCCAAGCTGGTTAATCCTGTCCCCATCCTAAGTGGACACTCATTTTCTCTCCCACTCATTTTTCCTTTGGTAAAGAAAACATCCAGCCCAAACATTTGGGTGGGAAGGAAGCATGTACCAGCCATGCTGTGACTGGCCAATGACTATGAATTTATTAGAACCCTGTGTCAGGGTCTCTCGTCCCACTCAGAGCCACAGTGATTTTCCCCTCCTCTGCTGAGCAGCAGTCATCCTTTTCTCCTTCCCTCCTTTGGGACTTTAACTGAGAAAGACTTTCTAGTTTTCTCAGAGATGGTCTATCCTACCCACACAACATATCACACTACCAGCTGTGGTACCCTGACAAGCTTGGCAAGATGGGTTACCACCACGTAAGTGGCAAGCTGTCCCTGGGAAATGCTGCTTCCATATCTCCCCTTCCCAGCCTCAGGAATGCCCATAGCCTTCCTCATCATGGACTGAAAGGGTCAATCGTTTCTGATAATTCTATATTGTACTGGGTTTAGGGTATTTTCCTTCTTCCCAGGGCCAATGATGAGTTAATTTTTGTCTTGTTTTGAGGCTGTGAATCAAAAGGGAGAGTCTGGTATGAAGAGTGGAAAGAGAGTGAAAGATGTTTCTTCAAATTCATACAAAATAGGTGTTGCATATAGATGATTTTGTTCTATGTAGAGTAGGTAGATAATTGACGGTGAATGGATATAGAAACAATATATATTTAATCTAGACATCTTGAGTAGGGTGATTGCTATGTGTGTGTATGCCCAGTGCCGACATCCAAAACATAGGATGTCTACATGTACTTTACATCTGCACAGGTGTGTGTACAAGGTCTGTGTAGTTGTTTTTGCAGGTTGTGTTTATAGTCTGTCTGTTGGAAGAAAGGCATATTTTAGTGAGCCTGGGGAAATATCATATTTGGACATGTGGGGCTTGTGAACTTTTATGCTGATGTGTGCTCATCACCAGGTTGTGCATCAACAACTTTTCATTCCATAGCAGGCGTGATGTTGGGACATTTTTGCCACACATCTTTGGGATCTTTCCTTTTCGGACTGAGGGGGAGGGAAGTTAGAAGGAGCCATATTTGGGACTCTAGCTAGGTTGTGGAAGTGTAGGGTGGTGGGTGGGGGTTTGTGGTTTTCTATCTATGGACAGGAAGGCGTGATGTGACCAGATGTGTGTCTGTGTTCTGAATGTCGGGGGCCTCCTCCTGCCTACTCTAGCAAACATCAGCCTGGCAGTCCGAGGTTCAGCAACCAAGGGGGATTGAATTTGGGAGGGTGGGGTGTGTAGGAGGAATGGATGGAAGTTGAGTAGGCGGAGGGGTAGAAGAAGGAGCAGGAGAGAGGCGGAGAAAACCGAGAGCGCAGACAGAGGGAGTGGTCCTCCTTCTAGCTCTCCCCGCCCACCCTGCCGAAGGCGTCTCCTGATTGGCTTCCCGACCGCAGGGCTCAGGTTACATTCGCGAGCCGAGCTGAGCGCGGGAGACCGGACCTGAGAGGAGAGCTGCCGGTTCTGCGCGGGTCGGCCGCCCCGGATAGCCCAAGAGCTGCCACCCAACATTGCACAGACCCCACCCCCGCCCTGCGCCAGGCTCCACCCCAGCCAAGGACCCCCAACACTAGTATGGACTGCTGCACGGTAAGTCAGAGGGCCTGGGGAACAGGCACTCAGCTTGGTCGGGGCAAGGAGAGCTTAAGAACCCCCTGCAGGGTGAGTGAAGGATGGAAGTGGGTGCGGAAGACCTAGGAGCAATAAAGGGTGTCTGCTGAGATGTGGGTGATGGGTGGTGGAAGGCGCCCCCCTGACTCGAAAGCTCTAGGGAAAAAAAATGCTCCCCAAATAGCGGGGGCGTCTGAGCGCCCATCCACCAAGCAGTCCAGGTTGGACTAGGAGCTGGGCAGGGCTTTGCAGCAGGGAAACTGCAGGTTAGATGAGAAAAGGAACTTCCTCCAGTGAGACGCTGGAAACCGTCTCCTAGCGAAGCTGCTGCGACTCCTCTCCTCTGGCGTTTGTCCCCTATACCATGTAATATCCCATTGCCACTGTTGTCGGTGGGCGAACAGGCTGGTCTTCCTGACCCTCAGAAGATCGCCTAAGCCCCAGTAAAATGTAGATGGAGGTAATTGATCCATACTGGTCTTAGTAGTGAGGATGGGCAGCAAAGAGCCTAGTCAGTGTTGTTCTGGAGAGGAGTTGGCCCGGCCCCCAACGCCTTCTCACTCTGGAGGGGGCTGGGTGAAGTGACCGAGAGAGAGCCCTGCTGGCTAGGGAAGGAAGCGTCTGCAATTTGTCAGCGCCCACATGGAGACCAGGATGCTGCAAGTGCCTAACACAAAAGTAGATTGCTGTTAAGGTGACCCTGTATGCAAGCGCCTGGCACAGGACCTGACTCCTGGCTCTCTAGGGGAGTACAGTGATCATATGTATAAAAATTTATTTTCGTCCCTACATATAAAGACTACTACTTCTATCAATCAGCTTTGCCCTCTCCCCCACCCCATGGTGTACAAAAGGTGAGGGGAGTGAGCTTTGGAAAGAAAGGATACCCCAGTTCTGTAATAGGTGAGACTTTGAAATGTCTGGATATCAAGAGACTGAGAGAACTTAGAGGCACGTCATAGTTGTGATTTTAACTCTTATTAGTATCAATAATAACTGCTAATTTGTGATTGCTCACCATAAACCTTCCATTTTATATTTCATCATCACAACCTCTATGAGGTAGGTACTATTTCACAGATGTGTAAATTGAGGCTTGAAGAAATTATTTTCCCAAGGAGGCAGCGCTTCTGAGTTGTGGAGGCAGGATTCAAGAAAAGCCTTGTTTCATTCAAATGGCTATACTTTAACCTCTTCTCCAAATATATTGTCTTTTCCTCATTATAAAAGCATCATAGTAAAGACCAGAGAAAGTATAAAAAGAAACATGTCAATCACATACAGTCCTGTCTCCTGGAGAACACTGATCACATCTTTTTCCCCTTTGCTTGTTATTTTCCAGGGACTGACTTATTTATTTATTGTGCTGGGGTTTGAATCCAGGGCCTTGTTCATGCTAAGTATCCCTTCCCACTGAACTCCATCTCCAGATCAGGAAACAATTTTTGGTTGTGAAAGGAGAAATGGAGGTTTTGGGGATCCACTGAGGAAGAACCCCTCACCTGCAGTGTTTTATAAAGTAAATAAATAAATGATGGATTCAGAGATATGAGTCAGTAGGGGGAGGGTATTGCTGAACATGAAGGAATAAGATGAGAAGATCCAAATGATGGGGAAAGGAAAGCAGGAAGCATGGTCAGTGGAAAGAACAAAGAATCCAAGAAGTCAGGGAAGGAATGTAACCTGTCACCTCCTGTGTCAGCAGGAGTAATGAGGGAAGGGTATGGAGTCTACCCAAAGGCCCTGGTCAGCCCTGGGTGGTGCTTGTGAGTGCCCAGGAAGCCATTTTTGCAGGGCAAATAGCTAGCTAGCTAGATTACAGATGATGGGTTTTTATAGATAACAGCTAAGGGACTAGTAGACAGGGTTGCATTCAGTGTCTCCTAAAAAGGGAAAGGATACCCACCCAAAAAATATGGAGGTAGCAGATACACTGATCCCAGTGGCCCAGGCCAGGCCCTAGGGCACCTCTTCCAGTGCACCCTGTATACAGGAACCTTCCTTTTCCATGTCTTAGGTTTTTAGGGCCAAAGAAATGAGCAGGAGCGGGCACCATTCTTGGACTGTGCAGGACAACAGGAAGACGAAAAGGGGGTGCTGAGGTGGATGGTTAGGGAAGGACAGAATGGGGGCCACACATTTTCCTACCCCTTTGGAGGTCTGGGCTCAATGCTAGGAGGGGCTGGGACATGTACAGAGAATAATGTGTCTCTTTATCTTTCATTCTGGGACTCCTCCATGCCCACTTTGCCTGATCTTTAGGAAGCCTCTAGACCAGCTTTATTCCTTCTTTTTTCTTGGTCATGAGGCTTAGAAAAAAAAAAAAAAAAAAAACAGGAAAAAGAAAAACAATCTGCTTTTTTTTTTCCTTTGAGAATTTTTTTTTAAGAGCTATTGATCCCAATGTTCCAGTTGCTGATTTACATAGCCACACATATATGACTTTCCTGCATTCATTTACTATGAAAAGGCAAAAGAACACGTTTTGGATCCTACTCCTTTCTTTTGCTTTATAAAATGGTCCAGCTGAATTCATAAAATGATTGCCTGCTCTGAAGCAACAGAGGCTACCAAATCAGATCATTACATTGTTTGTCAACTGTGCAACCTTAAGGAAGTTATAAAACATCTCTGAGACTGTTGCTAGACTTCCAAAATGGGGATTGAATAAGGTAAAATGTGCAGTGTTGAGCACCGGGCCTGAAGATAATAAGCAGCAAGCAGAAATAATTCTTAAAGTTATTAGGATTTGGGAGCTGAAGGAGACTTTATTCTCTAGGACAAGTTTTAGTTGTGACTAAAAAGAAAATGAGGTTCCCAGAGGGAAAATGATGTACCCAGTGGGATTAGAAACCATGGCTCCACCTTCCCTTCTCCTCCTAAGTGTCACCCAGTTCATAGAGAGTTCTCAGGCACACACCATCAATCTTGGCTTTGGAAGGCACCAGCTCACTGTGACCAATGAGCCCATTCCGCAATTCCTTCTACTCTCCCTGCAGATTTGTGAACAGATCTGGAACAGGTCACCTAGAAGCTAACTCTGTCCTGAGAATTCAGCTGGAAGGAGAAGGAGCTGATTCTGGGGAGGAGCTGTGCTGGGGGTGGCTTTGCCTGTTGTTCCAGGTTTCCATTCTGGATCCAGCTGGGGTGGGTGGTGACAGCAGGTGGGGTCTTAGGAGTTTAGGGCCTAGACACCCTTCCTCCGCTCAACCCGCTGTGCCTCCATGACTGCCAAGGCCCAAGAGCAGAGTGGGCTGGAATTTATTTATTTTTTTAACAGTTCTTGCCCCCTTTTGAAAGGAAGTCTCACTGTTCTCTGAGAATATTCCAAGAAAGACTTGAACTCTGAGACTCAGAGAACCCAAGGGAGTTGTTTTAGATTTTATGTGAAGAAAAAAATAAAAGGTCAGGGAGAGATCGAGACTTGGGAAAGGCAAAAAGAGTGTTTTAGGCTCCTCCACACCATACCAGTTCCTGGTAACTCCTTGGAATTGTATTTATATCAATCGATTGTGAACATCTTCAGCACAAATTGAAGAACCATGAAAGCCCAGGAAATGAGGACAGCCTGGGAAAGCCTGGGAAGGGCATCTAGAATTTAAACCTGTACTCCTAGGCCAACAGGGCTGGGACAGTGATCACTGATGCCTCACTCACCCTACCGACTTCTAAGACTGGATAACTGATGGCCAGAAGGGGGCAGGAGTAGAACTGAATTACCATTTCCATGTGAGACCTTGGTCAGTTCATGTCTGAGAAGAAAAAAGACAATAAAAGCAATGCACATCCTCAGACATATTCCTAGAAGCCACAGGGCCAAAACAAAGGAGAAATGCTTTTCTAACTTCACAGTAACCATTGCCATCCCAGTCCACACTGATGCTATAAGTCATGTGAAGCCAGAAAGGGGCTAAATGTTAAGACCTCTATTCCAGCCTGACCTCTGAAATCAATTCCCTAATTCTTTCTACTGTCAGCTAGGGCAGGCCATGAGAGAAATGGAAACCTATTTTGGGGATGGGATGGTCTGATTACAGTTACACATCCATAATGATGGTAACATGTTCTGAGAAATGTGTCATTGGACATTGTGCAAACAACATGGAGTATACTTACACCTTATACCAATGAAGATAACTATGATGTGATTAAGTGATATAATCTTATGGCACCATCATTATAAATGAGATCTGTCATTGACTAAAACATTATGTGGCTCCTAGTTGTATTATTAGGGTGAACTTTGTGAAATTGTTATTATATGACCATTTTTGGCCTACAGAAGCAATTATTTTGCATCAATGTAATATATCAATCATAAACATAGCCACCATTTATTGAGCAACTAGTCTATGCCAGAAACTTTATACATATCATGCTATTTATTCTTCCCCATAACCCATAGAGGTGGATATTATTATCCTGGTTTTTCAGTTGAGGGATCTAAGATAAGAAAAGATTAGATAATTTGCCCAAGACAACACAGTTACAGCAAATGGTGGAGCCTTCATTTGCTTTCCGGCCTGCATCTACTTATGCTACTAAGTAGGGGTTAAAAATGCACTCTAGACCCTGATATACAAAGGTTTGAATTTTCAATCCATTGATAACTTTCTGTACGGCACCAGATAGGTTTGTTTGTTGTGCCAGGTAGGTTTTTAAACCAAACATCAGTTTTATTATAGTAAACTGGGGTAATAAAAAAGATATGTCATAGCTTTATTTTTGAAGAGTAAATAAAATAATGCCTGTAAAACACTGTACTATTGCACCTGGAATAAGGTAAATGCTTAAACAGTAGCTATTGTTCTAATTCCTTTCTTCCCATGAGCGCACCAAGGAAAGAGCTTCTTGCTCCTGCTGATCTTTTCCTTGTCTTTTTGTTGAAGTGATGCTTTTGTCTGTCACTTCTTCTGAGCCTATCTCCTATCCAGTGTTGTGAGGTCAACCTGGGGAACAGTGGGGAAGTGAAGAGTCCATGCGAAAAGAGTTTCTGGGCCTCTAACCCCCTATGGGGGGTGCAGGGAGGCTGACTCACAGAGCTGTGGCACCATCCTCTCCCTAATTCCAGCTGAGCTCTGGTACAGTTCTACTCAGGAAAAGGCAGTCCTGTTGAATCTTCCACACCTAATCCCCAGAAAATCCTAGGCTGGGAAAGGGCCCTTCTGAACTGGAAGCAACTGTTGAAAGCAGGGGGTGGGTGGCCACATCCAGGAATGCCTGGTGCTGTTTACTTTGCTCCTCCAAATCCGTGATCCACTCAATTCTGCAGCTCCCCTAACTTGGCCAGGGGGAATGGGCCCTTGGCTCCCTCCAGGCTGTCTGGTTTTCCTGTATCCCATCCCACCGTGCGCTTCTTTCCTGAGATGAGTGCACAACTGTGTCCACATAGCCCTGAACCTTCCTCTTTGTGTTGCCCAGAAGGAAACACCCCCCCACACACACACACACCCCAGTGTGGCTTCCCTCTCTACATCTGGTACCCCAGTAATCCTCGTCTCAATCCCCTGAAGCTCTAGTCCTAACCTACTCTCACTGGGTCTCCGCCCTGACCCACGGGTAAGAACCCCTTTCCTGTCCCTCCCTCAGGAGAGCGCCTGCTCCAAGCCGGACGATGACATTCTAGACATCCCACTGGACGATCCTGGTGCCAATGCAGCCGCTGCTAAAATTCAGGCGAGTTTCCGGGGCCACATGGCGCGGAAGAAGATAAAGAGTGGAGAGCACGGCCGGAAGGGCCCGGGTCCTGGGGGAGCCGGCGGAGCTGGGGGCGCCCGGGGAGGCGCGGGCGGCGGCCCCAGCGGAGACTAGGCCAGGTGAGGCTGGCTGGAGGGGCGCTGCGAGCTGGAGGCTCCACTTTCCCAAGGCTCCTGGGAAGGCGAGGGAAGACTAAGGGCGTGCTAAAGGTAGAGAAAGGTGTGGAAGGAGCAGGTGGGGTGGGGGCTAGAAATCCAAGAGGTGAGGTGGGTCGGAGGAAGCTGAAGGTGCTGACATTTCCGAGAGCTCACCTGTTTCTCCCTCTCCACCCTGCCTTCTGCCCCGCCCTGGACTGAAGAAGAACTGAACATGTTAGAAGGTAACCAATACGATCTGAAGCGGCGGGGGTTGGGGGAATGCTAAGTGGAAGAAAAGGACGAATTTCCCAAACCTTCCTCTGTCCGCCCTCACTCCCAGCCCGGGAACATGCACCCTGCACCTGCAGGTTTTCCAATCCACCGAGAGGCCGGAGGCTGCGACAGGGTTTCACCTGGATCAACCCAGACACGCAGACACCCTTATTTGGCTGCACGAGCCCGACCAGGGGCCATAAACACACCGCGGCTCACTCACGTATCTTTCTCGGGGCTCATTTCAGTTCAGCGACTCAGGGTCGGGGGGTTCTAGGTGACTAGTGCCCCCTGACACTCCCGGCCCTGGTATCCTTGTTCAGAAAGGTATAAGACGGGGAAAGGAAATACCAAGAAATGGCAGGTTCTCAGACCTTCTCTTTTCTCAGTTCCCAAGGAGAGATGGATGCCGCGTCCCCTTCGCAGTGACGAGACTTCCCTACCGTGTTTGTGATCCCCTCCTCCCCACCAGCCTGCCAGCTTCTGGAGCCCCCCTGCGTCCCAGAGACTCTTCCAGGCAGGCTTCGTCGCGGAGTCGCCAAGTCCGTGCCCTTTTAGTTAGCCCTCCAGTCTAGCGTGGTCCTCACTCGCCCTTCCTTCCCGCCCTATCCCCAAACCCCGCACTCCCAAATTTTCCTCCTTTGCTTCTCGCCCACCTCTCCCCGCACCCAGCATGCAGCTCTGCCTCCGCAGCCTCCGTGCGCTTCCCTGCGCGCACTGCGGAGGGCGCCCTAAGCGTCGCCCAAGTACACTCAATTTAAAAAAAAGAAAAAAAGAAAAAAGTCCTTTGGTTCTGTGCGCAGCGACAGGGGGCGCCCTGCGTTTCTGTGCTATTCCCGCCCCAGCCTAACCTCAGAAATTTAAATCTGGGACAAGAGGAAAGGGGAAAAGTGTTTACATGGTTTTGGATGCCCCTTGCTCTGATCGGAAGGGAAGTCCCTATCCCGCACCTGCCTGTCATTTTACCTTCCTTCTTCCCAGCGCACCCCGAGAGCAGTCTCTCCAGCTCTCCTGTTTATGCAAACGCCGGGCGCCTGGAGGCTCGGTAGGAGGAGTCTTCCGCGGCCCCGCCCCTGCCCCTTCCGGCTCCCGCCCCGCCGGGCTCCTGGGGCTGTGGCCGGAAGGTTTTTAATCTCGGTGTGTGCATGTGACCGTTCTGGGTTGGAATGTGAACAATAAAGAGGAATGTCCAAGTGTTCAGAGGGTGCCGGGAGGGGAGGGAGTTTGGGGCACAAGGCCACCTCTTGGAGCTTGAACAAATCTCATTTGATCAAACCAAAAAGCTGACAGGGGAGTGAGGTGGAGAAACACTTAGATTGAAATCAGCTCTTTGACGTAACCAAACTTCCTGCTTGCAGCATCATCCCTGGGGTTTAAAGCCCATTTCTTCCCTTCCTGGCAATACTCTTTGGGCCGCCTAGAGAAACTCACCAGAAAGAGACAATATGGTACCCAAAGATTTTAATTATTGATATTCCTCCTCACCACCCTCAGGGATCAGGAGAAGTCAGACAACCATAGGGAGCTTGGACTTCGTGGTCGTCACAGTACTGGTAGATGAGGATCTTTCCAGGAGCCCTTTGCTAGAATCCGCCTTCATAGAAGATTGCTCAAAAATCCCAGGAGCCATGGCATCCTCCCTGATGGATATAGGCAAATTCTTACTGAAGCTAGAAGCAACCTCCAGATAAATGCAGTCTTCTAACCGAGGGACTTCTACATTTTACTGTGCCTGAGACTCATCTGTGGAACTTTAGTTAAAATGAAAATTCCAGAGCCTGTCTCCCTGTTTCCCCCAACACGCACACGCGCACACACACACACACACACACAGAGAAATTTCGCTATAAGGGACAGAAAGTGACCTGAAACTGAATGTTTAACAAGTTCCTGGTGATATCTGTTTAGGTAGTCTGAGGACTACACTTAAAGAAATTTGGCTCTGATTCCTATTCTGGTCCAGTAAAGTGGATGACAGAGGCAGCTTTGGCCTCCTTTCCTGATTGCCCCACTCAGAACTAAACAGCTGAGTGATGAGGATAAATCCAGCTCAATGTGTGTGTGTGCATATATACATATGCACACACACATATAAACGCCTTAATACAGAAGGGAAAACATTTTTAAATTTGAGAAGGGTTCAGACTGTCCTGAAAACTGAGTCATCCATGTCCCAACTTGTGAACTAACTCCTTCACCCTGTACACATTGTTCACATACACAGCTATGTATAGGTTATACTGCATCTGCCACCACCAAATACCAGGGATGAGCAGTAATCCCTATCCCCTAACCCTTCTAACAATGTCAGTTTGAGGGCTAAGGGTTCCACTTTCAACCCAAATGCTTTTTTCCCTCTCTGCACCACCCTCTAGCCCTCCTGCTCACCGAAGTTCACTACCCCCATATGTTTCCTTGGGCTTCTTCTTCCTCTCTTTCTGGAATCTGATCAAACAGAATGCAGCAACTGACAGGAACAACACACCCAGGAGCACCCCAATCAGAGTTCCAGCCACTCGACCTTTGGAGGAGTCTAAGAAGACATAAGGCCCTCAGAGCTGCAGAACTTCCCTGGCCCACCCTCAGACCACTTCATGCAGCCTCCCCAATCCAAGTCTTTCAGTGTGGCCTTTGCTGAGCATCTCCTACCAGTCACAGAGAGGGTCAGCTCACAGGATGCACTGCCCATCTGGTTGGTGGCCACACAGCGGTAGGTGCCCGCGGAGGTTAGGGAGAGATTGGTGAGAATGAGCTGGCCAGATACCTCATCTAGAGGGCGAAAAGGAAGTGTGCCACCTCATTCAACTTCATGAGCATCTACTATAAAGAAAGCTCAGTTCATTTCATCCTTACAACAGTCCTGCAAGGGAGGAACTAACCTCATACTATTGGTGGGAAAACTGACTCAGAAAGTAAATTATTTGAAATGAACTAGAGAGCAATTCCAAAACCACTTCAACTTATGGGCTCTTTCCACCTCACATGATTGTCTTTTTAGGTTTAGGGAAACTGTACAAACATGAAGGTGATGGAATTGGGGTGGGGTGCTTACCGGCTAATGTCAAGTTCTCAGTTTGAGGTAAAAAGGATCAATTGCTAAAAACTATCCTCTGGGGTGGCTCTAAATTGACCCAAGTGTTTTTTCTAAACTCTTGCTTTAGAAGGTAGAACACACATCAGAAGTGATCTGGTGGGGAGGTCTGGATTGATGAAGGGGTTTGTAGGGTCTGGGGCAATTAGGAGAGATCTGGCCACTAGAGTAAGCAAGAGGAAGCTGAGGAGCTAAGGCTTTCAGGTATATGGCTCCTCCAAAGAAACTAGCTAAAATGATTCAAGCCGGCCTATTCCACTCTGCTTCAGTTTTTTTCTCTAGGAAGTTTGGAATTGATTCATAACCCTTAAGAAAATCTCCCAAAAGTTGAAAAGTAGGAATCCTAAGAATGCCCCCTGCCCTCTACTGTCTTTCAGGATATCAGTAGGACTTTTAGCTTGAGAAATACTCCCTGGAATGCAGCCACAGACTGCAGAAGACAGACAAAAAGGGAATAATACAGGGAGGAGACAGGGAAAAGAGATAGTGGTTTGTCTCATACCCAGTAGTCATAGAACTGCTAATGTGGGCATACGGGGTTTAGAGACCACATTTGTCCAGGTCTCCAGTTCCCTCTTTCTGAGTCCCTGGACCCTTACCTTGAACCACGCTGCCAGGAGAAGGCGTAGGAGAAGATCCAAGGCGTACCCAGTTGTACACTGGCTTCGGAGCTCCCTCAGAAGAGCTGCATCTCAGTGCAGTAGAGCCCCCCACAAAAGTTGGCCCACTCTGAGTGCATGAGGGGCTACTGGGGGGTACTGCAAAAATCACAGAAGTACCTCAGCAATCTTCTAACCTCACACCAACTAAGCGCTACATTTCCTGATTTAATACCCCTGCCAAATAGTGGTCCAATTTCTCCACACACCACTACATCCCCAGGAAGTGATTTCTACTATTGGAAATTGTGAGTATTTTAAAGGTCTTCCTCATGTTGAGCCAAAATCCATGTTCATATAATATCCACCCTTTGATTCCAGTTCCTTTGGGCCCACAAAGAGAAATTAAAATCTCTCCTCATATGACAGTCCTTCAGTGATGCATATATAGCAGGCACACAACAACTCCTAGGTCTTATCTTATCCATCTAAACATCTCTTGCCTCTAATATTTTCTTCTGGTTGCTCACCTCTGAGCAGGCTGTAATTTAGGTGAGATGGAAGCTCTGAACACAAAGTGGTGCTCAGTGATAGGAGCCTTGTTCCTTTCATGGCCACTGACCTTCTCTGCCACTGACCATTGGAAGGGACAGAATCCAAATCTGAGCTACCAGTGGGAAGTTCCTGGCTAATGGAGCTGGTGGGGGTATGACTCAGATCCCATATAAGGGAATGGCTTTCTCTCTCAGACCCTTGTTACTAGGCCCTAAGGGAAGAGACATTGTGGAGTGTGGAGTTGGAGTATGACTATACAGATTAGAAGTCTTCAGAAGGGCGATTTTTTTTTTTTTAAGGTCCCCAGCATAGTTGTGTCCTTCAGCCGGAAATCAGGATATGGGGAGAGTTAACAGGGCCTGTGCACACTTTCAGGGTACATGGGTGGCTCATGGGTCCCCAGTCAGCCTTACCTAGCACAGTAAGGTTGATTAACCCCAACCCATTGCTGTAGAAATCTGGTGGATTGTTAACTTGACAGAGATAGGTTCCAGTATCTGAGGGGCGAACACCAGTCAATCTCAGGGTGGCCACGCCTCCTGTGGGGGGGGTTGTGAAGTAGGCTGGCCCGTTCTGCCTTAGAACCAGTGGGATACAGATGGCCATTGGTGAAGTACAGGATCTGAGAAGAGGCAGAAGACATAGATATGTTCCCCTTTCTGCCTGGCAGTCGCTCTACAGTGCTTCCACATGGAAGTGGGAATAAGTCTCCTCACTTACACTAGTGGAAGAGGTTGATACTCTGAAGCCTGAACTATGAATGGGGCAACATAGTATCTCATCAACCAGCAACACCTCAGCATCAAAGGGTTCTGTAATTCCAACTGGGACTTCACTAATGGGGTTTTAATATAGGAACCATGGGAGAGGAAAGGATAATATAGGGTCATACAGACTGAGATCTACCAAGAGCCCACTCACCTTTTCATCCAAGCAATTCTGATCCCCTATGCACCCCCACCTCTGGCCCTCATTCTTCCTTGCCAACCCCAAGGGGTCACAGTGGCTTTCAGCTCACAGGATGGGACGAAGAAATGGGTTTCCCAGGTTGCACAAAACTCCACTCCAGGGCGAAGTTGTCTCCCACCGTTGTGCTGTAACTGCAGCTCAGCTCAGCAGTCTTGCCCACCGGTGTGCTCAGGGGCTCGGCTGGTACCTTCACCTCCACAGCTAGCCCTAGGGCTGAGGACGTAGAGGGAGGGTGGAACCATAATCCTGGTGATCTGGAGGGTCTGACCCACATCTCAGTGTCTACGTCAAGTGCTTGGGGCTCTCTCCCCACTGTGCAATCCACTCTTCTCAAGTCAATCCCTCCTTCTTGAAATCTGATGTTTCCGGGAGGGAGGGGCCCACAGCCCAGCCGGATTTTTGTGGGTAAAAGGGCCAAGACTGGGCCAGGTATGAGGATGTGTTGGCCGAGAAAAGAAGACAATAGCCCTGGGGTGGTTAAGCCTGCTGTGGCGGTGAGGCTGAGCTGAACCGCCTGCCAGCACTCCCCTCTCCCCCGCCCTGGAGGCCCTCAACCCCCTTTCCCTGCCTAGAGCAACCAGCTCTGGCCCTCGCTGCCAGCAGCAACCCCAGCCCACCCCGCGGGGACTGAGCAGTCCCTGAAGAGCCAGGGAAGCCAGGCCCCCACCCCCATCACTCGCTGTGGCTTCTCCTCACCACTCAGGCACACAAAGCCCAGCAGAGCCCTGCAGAGGAAAGGCCCCACAGGGAGCCCCGTCATGGCCACCTCCAGCTGTCCTGCCATTCCTTGGTCTGTCTAGGTGTCTGGGTCTGAAGACGGGAAGGAAGTGCCCAAAAGGTAGCCTCCGTGTGCTGGGCAGGAGCGAGACTGGCTATCTCAGAGCAAACAAGGGGAGAGACTGGCACCTTCAGGTAAGGAAATGCTCCTCCCTCTTTCAGGCCCAACTCTGAAATCATTTTAGCCCTGCTGCCTTTTTCCTTCCTCTTCCCACTAATTTTGAAGCTGTCAGCCCCTCGGAAAAGAGCTGGCCTTTGGTGGGTACCCTGAGGGCCAGGACTCAGAACCAGAGCTTTGCAGGGAAAGAGTGTCTTTGGAGGAAGAGGAGGCATTCGAACACAGTGACTTGGCAAATACTCCTCTTGGAGTAAGCATGTGCCTCTGGGTTTAGACCCTTTCTGACCCCATTGGAGTTTCTTGTTCCTCTAAAATCCTTCTGTTCACTACTTGCTGGAGTAGGAGTCTCCAAAAGCCACACCCACCTCCCCATTCCCAGAGTCCCTCCATTGTACAGACAGATAAACTGAGACCTAGAGCCCCTCACCCTTGTTAGGAAAGAACATGGCAGAATTTTAACATGTATCTGCACCACATTCTACACTCAGCTCTCCCTTAGTAACAAAAGGGAATGCTGCACCATAGGCAGGAAGGTGTGTTTGTTTAAGGAACCAATTGTGTGGGAGAAGAAAGCACAAAGGAGGTTCCTCTCCCCAGCTCCAAAGACAAAGAGGAAGCACATGCATACCCAAGCCAGGACCACCAAAATTCCAGCAGAAAGTGTACTCATCAGTTTCGCTCCCTTACTGCTCAGACTGGATTAGGGAATTGGGTGCTTTCCCTTTCCATATGACAGTAAATGACTGTTCTAAACACACTAGAAGGGATATCCTGAGCCAGTAAACTCAGGCTGTTGTGGAGAAGCTTTCTGGTCACACAGCCTGGTTAGGATCCACTTTGCATTCTCTTGAAACTCAACTTCTGAGAATTCCTAATTGGAAAAGGATATGTGATTCTTATTTCATATAAACACAGTGTATATTTATTGAAATTTGTAAAATAAAAACAAAAACACACGTTTCAAGTTAGTTTTTAAAATGTCTTTCATATTCCCTGTCCCAACAAATCCAACCAAGACAGCACAACAGGTTATATCAATGCAGGGAGCTGGAGTGGCAGCAAGGGATGGCATTAGATAGGGGTGGGCTACAAATCATCAGGTGGGGGCCTCTTTGACTGGCAGTCTCCTCCTCCAGGGCCCTTGGAGGGTAGCCAATCTCAGGAGCATTCAGCTTGCTTCATAGGAAGAAGTGGGGGAGGGGTGGAGTTCCCCCCAATCCCATCCCAGGTTCACTTCCTCTTTTTTTTTTCCTTTGACCTCTTTGATATTTGGGTCTTCCTGAGACCCAGTTTTGTTTAGTTAAGAGAGGTAGGAGCAGAGGACAGGAGGTCTGGAGTGTGGCTACCCTCCCAAGACTCAGGCCTCTGTCAGTACTAAGGGTGACCCTTATAGGAAAGAGAGACACCAGATTGTTTGGCCTTGAGTGCCTGGGCCATCACACCAGAGACCCAGCCTGATTCTGGGTAGGTGCCACCACGGGCACAGCACCCATGTGACTCAGGGTAGAGGAAGAAACCCCACCAGGGGTAAGGGATACCAGCTGAGGATGGGCCCCATCTGTCCTGGGCAGTCTTGGTGAAGATAGGGCCTGGCTGGAGAGACTGGGCGTAGGGGTCATTGCACCAGGCCTGGGAGAGGCATGGGATGATCGGAGGGCTCGTGCTGAGGTAACAGAGGAAAGAGTCCCATTCTTAGAGATTGTGTCTGAGCTCTTTGGCCAGGGCAAAGTCCGGGGAGCAGTAGCATCTTCCCTGGTTATCAAATAAATAATAAGATATCAGAAGCAGAAAGGAAAAGAAGGGGAGAGTTTCTGTATGTTTTGTCTTTTTATCTCCATGAGTGCAGACTTCAACCCTCTTTTCCCTCTCCCATAAAATCTGCCCCCCTTTTTAAACTATTAGACTCAAACTCTGTGAGAGAAGTTAGAAGAGCCCCCATCCCTGCAGAAATCAGGGACACTTACTTGATATCATTGGCCAGCTCCTCCGGGGCTTTGCCCCGGCGTTGGTACAAGAGGACCAGCCCAGCGAGCAGCACCAGTCCAACCAGGCTACCCACAACTGCTCCAGCAATCACAGCAGCCCTGGGTCCTGGAAAAGCCTTGGTGTCAGAAGGGAACACTCCCCTACCCTTGAATCCTACCACCCACTGCCACCACACACATTCTCTCTTTTTTCCTGTTAAGAAGAGAAGGCACTGTCAAGCAGAAAATGGCCAATCACTGCACAAACATATGTGCAAACCTTTGACCAGGGCAAGCTCCCTGTCCTATTACAATGAAAGGCCTCAGCTAACAGGCTTTCTCCCACTTGCAAATCCACTCCCACCATTGACTACTCTTCTTAACCACACTTACCCCTCACTGACCTGTGCTCACTTCCAGAGTAACATTGCACTGGGCGCTGCCCAAAAGATTGCGGGCTTTGCAGATATAGACTCCAGACATGGAAGTGGAAAGGTTGGTGAGTCTTAAAGACCCACGGATGTCATCTGTAGATACAATTTTGCCATCAGTTCAGGAACTTTTTTATTCCCCATGTGAGAAAGAAACAAAAAGTCCTGCCCTTTCTCTGGAATGTCCTCTTTGACTCTCTGGGAGTCTTATCTGTTCCCTGATGGAGGGGAAAGGTGTGACAGCTCCCAGTTGCAGACCAGCTAGTTCAATGTCCCTCTCCAATTCTGCTCCTCAGTGCCCCCAAATGATATCTGAAAGGAAGTGATGCACAGAAAACCCCAAAACCATTTTTACTTTTATTTCTGAAAAGTAATGTGATGAGAGAAAAAGAAGAATAGAAACTAGAAAACCTAGGAACCAGAATAGGCCATGTGACCGTAAGCAAGCTACTTGAAATACCCAGGTCCCCATTTCTTCATCTGTAAAATGGGGATAATATGACCTAGCTGGTGGTGTTGAAAGGATTGTATGGACTGATTATTATAATAACTAATATTTATTGACTGCTTATTCTATGACAAAACTACTCTGAATTTTTTACATGTACTAGCTTAGGAAAATTTCACAACAAACTTATGAGGTAAACACTATTTAAAAAAAGAAAAAGGCCAGGTGCAGTGGTGAATGCCTATAATCCCAGTGGCTCTGGGGCTCAGGCAGGAGGACTGCAATTTCAAAGCCAGCCTCAGCAACTCAGCGAGACCATCTCTAAATAAAATATTTAAAAAGGGGTTGGGAATATAGCTCTGGATTCAATCCCTGGAACAAAAAACAAAGGGTTTTATTATAAAAATAGTCAAGTGAGACTGGAGGTACAGTTCTGTGGTAGTGTGCATGCTTAGCATATGTAAAACTGTGAGTTTAATCTCCAACATTAAAAAAAAAACCCCACATGCACAAACAAAAAGGTGAAATGAAAAGTAGCAAGAGGGGCAAAATGAGCCAAGTTTAGAAATTAAGTGTGATTCTGTTTGAAAATTAAAAAATAAAAAAATAAGGGCTGCCAGTCTGGGGTTTTAGCTCAATGGTAGAGTGCTTCTCTAACATACATGTAAGGCACTGGTTTTATCCTCAGCCTGGCATAAAAATAAATAAATAAAATAAAGGTATTGTGTCCATCTACAACTAAAATAATTTAAAAAAAATAAAGGCTAGAGATATAACTCAGTGGTGGAATACTCCTTGGTTTGATGCCCAGTCGAAAGAGAGAGAGAGAGAAAGAAAGAAAAAACAAGGAAGGAAAAAAAGAAAGAAGGAAAGAAAGAAAGAAAGAAAGAAAGAAAGAAAGAAAGAAAAGAAGGAGGGAGGGAGGGAGGGAAGGAGGGAAGGAAAAAGAAAGGAAAAGAAAAGAAGGAAGGGGAGAAAGAAAAAGAAAAGGGGGGGGGTATGAAAATCTACATATCTGCCACCCAGATCCAACAGTTGCTAATATATTGGCATACTTATTTTATTCCTCTTTCTCTAGGAAATTTTAAGACTTTAGTATGCACCTTCAGAAAAATAACATTGTCCCATATAACTACAATACTTTTGCCACACTTAAGCAATTAATAATAATTCTCTAAAACCATCTAATACTTCATATAAAAATGTTACAATTGTCCCTAAAAGATATTTTTATAGTGGATGTGTTCAAATCAGGGCTACTAATATCCCATTTTACAAGTGAAGAAATAGAAGCACAGAGTTGCATGTGAAAGCACTTGCGCTTGGTAGGCCTTTTTTCTTTTTTTTCTCCCCTTTTAACCACTGGGATACATCCCCAACCCTTTTTCTTGTATTTTATTTAGAGACAGGGTCTGAATTCCTTAGGGCCTTGCTAAGTTGCTGAAGCTGGCTTTGAACTTGTGATCTTCCTGCCTCAGCCCTTGAAGCCCCTGGGATTACAGTTGGCTACCTCGTCCTCCCAGGCCATCTTTCTCACCTCCTCTCCTCCCCTTCTTTCCCCTCCTCCTCCTCCCCCTGCCAGTCCTTTGCAGCTTTACCTCCCCTTTTCACACCAGTCTCCAGGGCACCTCTCATTTTTTCCTTTCCCCAATCACAGTCTCAGTTGTTAAGAAATTCCCTCACCTAAAGCTGGTGCAAAGAAAATCTGGGGAGATGGAGGCAGCCGCTCCCATTGATATTCAGCAGCAGGCTTACTCCTTGGGGACTGGCAGCTCAGGGTCACATTGGTCCCCACATGGGGCACACCCAGGAGGCGGCAGGATGGAGGAGCTGGAGGAACTGGGGAAGGAGACACAGGTTAAAGCCCACACCCAAGGGAGCCAGGGATCCTCCCCACCCCCATACCCTTCTGTCACTGCATTGGCCTTGCCCCCAAACCTGATACTGGGCCACTTGGGAGAAAGACCCCCCTCACCTCCCTGTGGAGTGGGCAGGGATCTGGAAGTGTGTGCTTCTCACTCACCCAGTACTTTGAGCTCTAAGGTTTTGCTGCTGTGGCCTCTGCTTTTGCCATGGCTGTCTTGCACATTCACAGAACAGCGGTAGGAGCCAGAATCTTTCTCCTGGAGGCCCTCCAGCCGCAGGGACACATTCCGGGAGGGCATGGAGTAGACCAGGGATGCTCTAGGTTTGCTTGACAAGACCCCATTGATGTAGGCCAACACCTAGGGGCAGTTCACTTCCTGTTATTATTCCATGATGCATGTGCCTGTGGGTCAGCCAGTTGCCCTTCCCCAAATTGGCCTTCACATGCTGCTCCCCCACACCCATCCTTCTGACCTGTGCCAACCCCTATCCACCCATCTCCCCAGCCACCCTCTCACTGCACCAGGGTCCTTTGCCAGAACAGGCCTTATTCCCCCATGTATTGTGTCTTTATCTCCTACTTGGTGTGTTTAGCAAGATGGCAGAATGGGAGAAGGGGGTATAATGTAATAGAGAGTTTGTATAAGGAAACTTAGATTGCAGAGTAGATCCAGGTTTTGTAGGGCCTGAAACTTATACAGTTGGAGGGGGGCATCTTTAAGAAAAAGTTGTTGTTTTGGTACTAGGGATTGAACTCAAAGGCACTTAACCAATGAGACATATTACCAGACATTTTAATTTTTTATTTTGAGACAGGGTGTCACTAAGTTGATGAGGCTAGCTTTGAACTTGCAATCCTACTGCCTCAACCTCGGGAACTGCTGGGATTACAGACATGTGCCACAAACCCCAGGCTAAAATTATTTTTAACAAAACAAAACAAGATCAAACAATTTCTTTAAACAAATTTTTCCAGGACTTTGGAAGGCATCCCTGTAAATGGGGGCCTTGAAAACTCTTTCATTGACTTTGGGTAAACTTGCCTCTGAGTGTAAGTCTTGCATTAAGAAGGAGGAAAAAAGGGAGACT
This sequence comes from Glaucomys volans, assembly GCA_020662805.1. NCBI lineage: Eukaryota > Metazoa > Chordata > Mammalia > Rodentia > Sciuridae > Glaucomys > Glaucomys volans. Next base: position 238,736 of record JAJEJO010005267.1, read on the forward strand.
GTGGGAGGAGACTGCCTTTCCCTCTCCAGGTATAAAGGGGAGTGGGACAAATGGTATTCATTTGGGAAGAGAATTTTCCAAAGTATACAGAATGGAAACACAGAAACAGATCAACTTTTAAATGTTTGCTACTTTCTATAAACTTTGCCCTTTCCCCAGTCTCCACTCCCCTGCTCCACCTTCACCGTAACAAAGTAAAATGTCTCTGTTATCACAATGTTTGGGTGCTGGGTTTCTGGGTGAAATTTAGGGAAATGAAAGTCTTTGGGGGCATCTTTAAGATAAAAAAAACAACAACAACAACAACAAAAAAAAAAAACACTGAAATTGTGAGGACACATGCTTTTCCCCAAAAAAACTCCTTCCTAGGCTCCATTCCCTACCACTCCTCCCACCTTCCCAGATCGTCCCTACATCAGCAGTTGGGTGCTGCTTGTTACTAGCTAGGATGCTTTCCCCCTCACCTGGTTTAAGTCCTTCCCTTCTTGTTCCAAGAACCACATCACAACAGGCACTTCCCATGGCTGGGCGGAAAACACCTCGCCTTGAATAGTGTACCAAGCTGGGAGCACCACTTCCGTTCCCTCTGCCACCTGCAACTTATTGAGGCCGGGGGGCACGTGCAGCTCCAGCTGGGCTCTGGAGGGGGACACTGGAGACAGATCGAGGAAGAGTGAATACTTAGGGCTGGCTCCCTGCTCAGACGACGAACCAGACCGTTCCCCCACGCTGGGCGTAGCAAGGCCGTGCGAATCTAAAGGACAGAATCTATCACGTCTCTGCACTGGAGGAAGCCTAGAGGAGTACCCAGGAGCCTCTGACTCAGCGTCCTGCTTTTCCTCACCCCTAGTCCGTGGGTTTGTAGTAGGGCTGGAGACATATTTCTACGTGTTTATTAATATCCAGAGGCACAAATTCTGAGCACCAGTAAGAGGGATTGAGGAGAAGATATCAGGATGGGGGCAGATCTACTTTTGATTCACACTCCACGTTGTACACCTGCTCCCCCAGTTTCCTTGGGCGAGAGACAGGAAAGTGGAGAGAATGGCCACACCAGTCTGGAACACGGGGTCTCCTCACTCCTCAACCCGATCGGCAGAGGGGGTTGGGAGGCCGCCGGGTTACCAGTAATGCCGCGGTTCCTTCTGAACCTGGGGTATCCGGACAGTGGTTCAGCGCCCACGCCTGATCTAGTGACTACCTGTTCCCGGACCTCCTGCTAGGTCAGAAAGGAGTCTTTCCTAAGAAAACAAGAGAACTGGGTCACAGAAGGAACTCAAAAGCCCTTTTGGGATCCGGGTGCTCTGGACGAGTTCTATTGGGGCCCTAGGAATTACAGGTAGGGCGAAGGACAGTCTTCTGACAAGTGTACAAAGCTTCCCCCGCATGTGCACAGCATTCAGAAGATGGACGGGAGTGTCTATTTCACTTACTAGGCTGCCACTTGCACCGTGGCGTACAGACACTTATTCTTATGCCTTTCAGAGAGGCAATGAAACATTGTGTGCTAAGCCCTTTCCGGGATGAATAACTTTGGACCAGTACCTGGCCAAACCTGAGGACGCTGGTGGTCCTGGTCCACGGTTCTGCTCTTCCCCAGTCACAGCACTCTGCACTGGAGTAGGAGACGCCACCTCCTCGAGGTGAGCTGGCGACCAACCCGCGGGCAGAGGCGGCATACAGGCCCAGTTCTGTGCCCTTGTAGACTAGACTGAAGTCCTCTAACGGTCCCGGGAGCGGATCCCGCCAGGATGCGCGCCACCCCCACAGCTTCCCTGCTGCACGTCTTTACAGAAGCCCCACTCTATTCCTTGTCCTTCGCAGCACCCCCCTTCCTATTTCCTGGCGGGTCCCTGAGGGCTGGGCAGGAAACTTGTGCCCGGTGATAAGGCAGAAGACAATGAAGGGGGGGGGCATTGAACCGGAGGCTCTACAGGAGAAAACAACCCCCGCCTCAAGGAGCGCCCCATGGGGACCTGGCCCGCTGGTCATTCAGCGGCGGCCCGGCAGACCAGGAACCATGAGTTGGTGCCCACTCTTCCCGATCTTTCTGCAGCACACGCCGAATAACCAGAAATGGTTCCTGCCCGGAAACTTGCCTGGATCCAGGAGAAGTGCGAGCTTCCTTCGTCCCTGGTGCCCCAGAAACTTACTCCAGGTCCCGCATTTATAATTGCATTTTGCAAAAGGTAGAGCGAGGTTACAATACACAATGGACACAGTAGGAGCCGGACAAATGCTTCCTGTCCTATACCCTAGGTCAGAAACCAGGAGCAGAAGAGTCACTGGCTTCTCCGCCCTCTGTCCTGTCTTCTGCCCTTTTGGTCCTGAGAGGGAAATGGGGAGTGATTGGGTCCGAGTGAAAGGCATTGGAACAGCCCAAGAAAGGGACCTCTCTGGCCGACTCTGAGACCAGAGTAAGAAAGCAGGGGAAGGCCTATGGAGAGTGAAATGGGCCGGTTCCCCAGGGCTACTATTTTTAGTTTGCTTCATTCTCTGAGAAACTCCCCCCACGGGCTTCTCACGCCCCAAGGGCAGCAGCACAGAGCTGAGGAGCGTGTGGAGCCTCAGGGCTTTGTTGAGTAGTGGCTGAGGAGCAGAGTAGTCCCTGCCCCAAGCTCCCCAGTTCAGAGCCCATTTAACCCTTAAGAAGGCCTCAAGAGCTGGGCAACCCATAGGGCAAATGGGTAGGATTGTCAAAGCCTTCAGTATGATAAACTGAGGTTCAAAACTGGGATAGATGAGCAACAGAAGGTCCCCAGGATGCCCAGTCAGCAAATATGAATTTTCCTCCTATGCTTGGAGACTTCCCAGCAGGAAGTGGGTTACCCGGAATTGAGATAGAATGCAGAAAGGAAAGAGGAACTGAGGTTGAATTTGGGAGGGCAGAGCTGAGGAAGGTAAGGGATTCTAGATCAGGAGGGCAAAAACTCACCAGGTTTTGATATGGTTAGGGTGCTACTTACAAGACCCATCTGTCTGGGGACCCTGATACTTCATGTCCCAACACCACTGGCACACATAGCAGGCTAAAAGGGAGACACCAACAGGAAGGAGCTAGGAGGCCCCCATCAGTGGGGTGGAATTTCACTCTACCTTCTAGGACTTACATGCCCTGGCATCCTGAAATGAGTTAAAGTTGATGTTGCCGTCCTTGTGATTGTTGGAGGGTGACAGCAAGAAAGTCTGAGAGGCAGTAAGTGAAACAACTTACAATGGGTTCAGTTCCTCCTGGGTCCTTTTCTCCCCAGGTGTAGCACTAGGCCACTTTAGCTCTCGTTGAAGCTAATGCTGTTGGAGGCTTTCAACTCTCAGCACTTGATTCAAGAGGTTACCTTCCTCTTTGTCACCCTCCTACCTCCCTTGCCACTTTGGGTCTGGGAAACCATAGGGGTGGTAGACCTGGAGGAGAGTCACAATTCTCCCAGCATTTGAACCCTTTCCCATTTCCTGTGTCCAAATGACCTCACGGACATGCCTTTGGGGCACCTCCCTTGATTTCCAGGGCAGGAAGCCAGAGGGGACAAGAGGGAGGAACTGGGCTGGGGAATTGATGTGAAGTACATGTTTCAAGCCTGGGGCCAGGGCATTCCCCTACGATCTCTATAGTCAGCTGTGTGTGTGTGTGTGTGGGGGGGCTGTTAGAGGGGGACTGGAGTTAAGTCCTTAAGCTCTTTAGTCAGTGTCTCATCTAGCGCCTCAGCTCATCCAGCTCTGCTGAGTTAGAGTGGAAAGTGGAAGGGGGAATGGTTCCAATAATTCGTCCCAGAGATATCCCAGTCTTGTCTGGAGATGCCCTTATCTGGAGATGCCTTATCATGCCTGGAGATGCTCCCCTAACAACATACACACCACACCCAAAACTGGTAGTTGTCCCTGCCTCATGGGGACAGAAATCAGCACCAGCCAGTGATGCCCTGGCCTGAGGGGGAGGGGGCAAGAGTCCCAAGTTGGAATCCTGTCAAACCCGGTTCCTCCTCAGTGCCCAAAGTCCTCCCACGGGGTCGGATTCATCCTATATGTCATCTCAACTCCCCTTTTGATCCCGAGTTTAACTCACCGAGAGTACTTAGCCCTAGGAACAAAAATCGCAGCAAGGTGGTCGCAGGGGGACCGGGAAGAAAAACCATGGCCCTCCCGGGACCCAATCAGGGGCGCCAGTTCCAGGATACACCGTCGGACAGGTGCCGAAGCTGTGCGACAAGCCAACAAGCCGGAGCGTGAGCAGGAGCAAGGACACTGACACCAAAGGCAGTCAGCCCAAGTCTGCTTGTGTGCCGGTGATGGGGTGGGGACCAAAGCGACAGGGGGCGGGGCATTTAAGGGGGCGGAGAGGTGGCCGTCCTCTCCGGCGGCGGGGCCGCCGAAGGGGGATGGGGGCGGCGTGGGGGTGGGGCGGGGGATGCCTCTAGCGCTCAGACTGCCGGATCCCTCGGCCTCTACCGGGTCAAGCCGCAGGCTGGAGTTGGGTAAGTTGTGGTACCACCGGCCAGTCCTGGGAAGCAAGAAGGAAAGTGGACAGTCCTGAACTATTATTTTGGGTCATACTCTCCTCCTTCGCTGGTGCGGGGTAGGAAGGGTGACTATGAAGGGAGTGAGTTTGGGGGACTATCCGAAGTCCAGGAGCCACCTACGTTCTAAAAATGTAAAGGCCCTGGGGCTCCAGATTGAATAACCGGCTTCAAGCTTGGGAGTATCTAAGATGGAGAAGGAAGGGGGAAACGCGTTTCCCCAAAGCTCTGGGACTTAGTGTTTAGAGGCAGGAAGAGGCTAGCACTCGGAACCTACACTGCTGCAGGATTCAAACGCTTTCCCAGAGTCGGGCAGGCTCAGGGCAGGCTCAGGGCAGGCGCAGCCATCCCAGCCAGCAGGAAGGTGAGAGTCACACCCACTGCCACCCACCTGGCACGCTCCCAGTAGCCTGGGGCTGTCTGGGTGGAAGCCCTGGACGGCACAGTAACAAGCCAGCGCCTGCGAGTCCACGAGGGACTTTCTCTGTGGGCAGAGAGGAGACCGACTCTCTATAGTTCTATAGTTTAGGCAGATCCCCTAAAACCCACCGGCCTTGTGCCTCGCACCCCAAGCAGAGAAGGCTGGTCCAAGGTATCCACAGGAGCTGGGCAGGAAACCGAGGAAACTGAGTGTTGTTCCCAGCTCCTCATCCCTAGAAGAAACTGTTTATAGGTCTTATTTATAGGTCTTGTGCTGACTGAGGAGCAAAGGGCGGCTGCAGGAAGGTAGGACAAAATTTTCCGTTTCTTCTTTATCCCCCCTATCTCAGCTGCCTCCCACTCCTGCAGTGAACGGCTCAGGCCTGCTCTGATCCTTTAATTCCCAGGGCTAGATCTTGTTCGCTGTGAATTTAATTTAACAGCCCCCCCCCCCCAACTCCGCATTCAGTCAAAAGGCATCTGTGCGCCCTCTGCTGGCCGCAGCTTCCTCACACGTGGGCATGCACCTGTTCTTATTTCTCAAAAAAAAAAAAAAAAAAAAAGAGAGAAAAGAAAAGAAAAAGTAAAAGCTACAAACACTGGGAAAGCTCAGTCACTGAACAAAGGGGTCATGGAGGACATAAGGCACAACCACGGATTTCTGGTGCTGTCCCCTCTTTTATCTTTTATTCCCAGACAACTCTGGGACTAAAAGGCCTACTGAATTTTCTACTCCACACAGTTCTGTCATTTTAACACTGAGAATAGTCTTGGTGCCCACAGTATGCAAGGTCTTTTTCTACGCAATGCTTTATAGACCCTCTCTGCCACTTCTTCCTTGTGTGACCTGCCTGGCTTCTCTTCAAATATCTGCTGTGTAGTGGCTCTAAGAAACGCCCATGCAAACACTAAACTACTCATGCCATCTCTGGAATCTTAACAATTGGCAGCTCAATGGCTGCAAAGGCAACAGGAATAGGTAACTGAGAGCTTCACATGCTTATGCAGGGACCTGCAACTGCAGGGACTGACACAAGATGGGGAGAGGCCCTTGGTTTGGTTTTCTTATTCTATCACAGATTTTTCTCAGCTTTAGCATACGTTGCAAAGCATCTCTTGTAAACCACCCTCCTTTGTTTCCAGACCAGGATTATACCACTCTCCAAATAAGTAACTCCTTCCAAGAAAGGCAATACAAAATCTTGGTTGTAACCCCCAAATGCCAAAGCATCTGATCACACGTGTGTGCTATCAAGTGCTACTTAAGGTATGGTCTCAATATTTACTCCATGTTAGCTATTCCTTCAGAATTCAGATTTCAAATAGCTTGCTATGTGGGAAGTAAAGCAGGAACCAAAGGTCAGTGAATGTCTCCCTGCAACACAGCAGTCGTCTCTTCAGGACTTTTACCACAAAGAACTTTCCTGTTTCCTACTCCAACCACGTCTTTCTTCTGACCCTGAGGGAATCAAATAGTGGAAGGCAGCAGAGCAGCTCCATTACTTGCTTCAAGTTTTTGCCAAGATGTACTTTAGGGTGGACATTGCATTCTGCCCTGGTGTAAAATGAGAACATTGACACACAGTATCTGTGCATGACCAGGGAGATGCTTGCATACAAATGTGTGCAAGAGCTGAATCCAATTTCATATGTTCCTTTCAATCAAACTTTATCTCAGATCTCCAAAGAATTTTGAGTCTTAATTGACTGTATTGTCTTCATCCTCCTTGAATCTGTTAATATGCCTTAGCTACATCCCCAGCTCTTTTTATTTTTTTGAGACAGGGTTCTTACTAATTTGTCCAGGCTGGCCTCAAAGTTTTGATCCTCCTGCCTCAGCCTCCTGAGTTGCTGGGAGGCATGTACCACCACGGCCTTTTTTTTTTTTTTTTTTAAACAATACTGTTATCTGACAAGCCAGGCACAGTGGCACACGCCTGTAATCGCAGCACTTGGGAGGCTGAGGCAGGAGGACCACGAGTTCAAAACCAGCCTCAGCAACACAGTGAGGCCCTAAGCAACTCAGTGAGACCCTGTCTCTAAATAAAATAGAAAATAGGGCTGGGGATGTGGCTCAGTGGTGGAGTGCCCCTGAGTTCAATCCCCAGTACCAAAAAAAGAAAAAACAAAAACAAAAAAACAATGTTATCTGACAACCTGCTTCTTCTATTCTAGGTGGTTCTGACCAAACACACTGGATACTCCACATCAGCAAGCTACTTTCTTGGCAAGCCTCCATTTCCCAATGCTTAGTTTTGTCCTCTTCACCTTACATCCTCCCTAACCCATCTCAAGCCAAGCGGTAAAAACTCTTATTGGATCTGGTCTTTGCTATCTACTCCATGTTGGACAATGGCCTAGCAATGTTCCATTCTCAGTAACGTTCAGTAGGTCTAAAACATCTTCACTACATATTCCTAAAATATTCTGTCCCAGCTAAGTACCTAACAGCAATGGCAAGTAGGATGCAGAAAAAAAAAAATGCATGAAGTATTAATGCTAGTTTTGGGATTGATCAGTGGCAAAGTTTTGGGGATGCCATGCGGTGTTCCTGATACTAATGCTTTTTTCCTACAGAGCTTAGCACTGAATACTTTGTGACTACTGCTGTTAGGTACACTGTAAGTCCAAGTTCCAAAGAGCAAACTCATGAGAATTTCCTAAGGCCCCCAACTACACTCTGCCAAAGAGAACAGGTGCTACATGCACATATTCTCAGGATATTTATACTCTCCCTGAATTGGCACCTATTTTTAGCAGCTTACATCAGAAAACAGCCAACTCAATAAGCCCAGATTCAAATAACATAAAGCAAAGCTATCCCACTGATTATAAGCTCACTAGTCATTAAAAAAATAGATAAGCATGAGGAATCAGAATCAGAATGAGGGATCAGAATGAGAAAATCACTGATTCGAGGCTATTCAGGTTATGGGAAAAGAAAATTTTAAATAAAATGTAATTTTATCTTCAATGGTGTAGAAAAACAGGAAGAATTATATCTTACCTGAATTTGCAGCCCATTTAAAGCAGAGCATCTGAGAGATATTAAGGAATCAAAGATAAATAACCAATCCAATGAGTTCCTGCCATGAGATCAAAGTGATCCTTGACTACTCTAGGAAGCTCTTCTTAGCTACAAGTACTAACCTCTAAGTGGAGTGGTGGCTGACCCACTGGAAATCTTGATAAGATCTAAACATGATAGTCATCTTCATAATAGACTGACACCTTACAATTTCTTCTCCTATGGATCACTTGTTAGGGTTTGGTTTGGTTTTTTGGATATTCTTATTGGGTCCTCACTTCCCTCTTTTAGATACAGGAAGATGACATCAATTTATCGTTTGTACTCCTTGGGAGCTTTCACCTGATTACTGAATATAAATGATGAAGAATGCAAAGTCTACTACAAATTTATGTTCCTAGGGACAGATAGAATATCCTACTCATTTTTAAAAAAGAAATACAAAATGAGATGACCAATGACCTTTAGTACTCTGATAAGAAATAATGACAGTGGTCAATGGGTAGACATTGAATGAACATTGCTAGTGGATCCTGCTCTGTTTGTTCTGTTCATTATCAGCAGTAAAGCCAGAGCACAGTCCCCACTGTTAAGTTCGGCCACACTGATACAAAAAGCGCAACTAGCACGCCAAGAGGCCAGGAATTACTTTAATTTTTTTTATAAAAAAAAGTTTAAATGGCAACACAACCATAAAGTTGGTACATCACAGAAACAAAGATCTTTGCAGGCAACACTGATTGGAAATAGCAAAACACTTGGCCGGTGAAAAAAATGAAACTCTAAATTATATACAATAGTAGCTAAAGGTGATATTGAAAAACAGTCTTATTTACTGTGACTCAAGATTTAACTTGCCATTATCTATTGCTTATTTATTCAGGGTTGTAAATAATACTTATATAGAGACATAGAGATGTGTAAAAATGAAACATTGTGAAAAAAATACAATTTGTCAATTTCATATGAAACTCAAAGTATAAGTTTTGTCCAATATGGAGTGTACCTACATTTGTTTACATTAGGGCTCTAAAATCCATTTAAAAATTTTTTGTTTTTAAAAAGAAACAACTGACCCACCATGCAAGTTCACTAACTTGCTTGCTCAAGATGAGCATTTTTGGGTGGGGTCTGTTTTTTCTGCCCAATGTCTACTAGATTCCTCAGAAGTTATACTGGCCCAATTGTGGAAAGAGTTCCCATGAAGAGTCTGATGGCAGCATCTGGATGAGGGGCAGTTTAGATAACAGGAAGTGAGTAGAGAAGAAGGAGGTAAGAGCCCAAATCCTTATGAAGGATGACATTCAGTTGTTAAATTTTAAGGGATATCCAATGGCTTTTTCCAGGCACTCAACTAAAGAGCCAGCGGAAAGAAAATCCCTCTCTACTTCTACAAATTTGATATAGATAGATTTGGGGGAAACTCCGGGATCCACAATACAGTTCTGAGACAAAAATCCATTAATACCAACCCAATCTTTGCTGAAGGTTTTGGTATTTGCTTGGAAATGTAAAAATAAGCATTGTTGCAGAGTCCTAACCTCAGCAATCCCGAGGTAGCAATAGATAATTCGAGTGGGTTCTATTTCCACCTGTAATGAAGCTTGTGCTGAAAGGGTTTCCAGGTCAACCCGGCCCTCTTTTCCTGGGTCCAGGGAGTGTCGCTCCATGTGGGGTGAGAGAGGCCTCTCAATACATTCTTCATAGCCAATGGCATAAAGGCCTGGGCTTTTAGGAATGCCTCCTGGCAATAAATATTGAACAACATTCCCACCAGTTGGTTTGGAGTGAGCAATGGGTATCCAGTCAATTTCCATGTGCAGCTCTAGGCACCTAGCTTCACTAATAGTGATCTCTAAAAATTTGTAGTAAACATTTTTCCAGTTCATTTTTTGTACTCGGGTCATAATGATTCGTCCCTCAGGCTTCTCAGAGTTGAAGTATTCCCGAAGTCGCTTGCCAAGGGGCACCTGGGAGCTGATCTCAGCATAATGGTAACGGATATCCTCTTTCCAACGGGTATTATAGCCAATTCCAAAAATGGCCAGTTTATTAGAAAGATGAAGCCTTGAAAAGTCTGTCCAGCTCTGAAATAGTTCCCATTTCAACTGTACTGATTCCAAAATCTGTACAATATTCTGCATGATGTCTCGCTTCCTAGAAAGAGAAATAAAAGTCAAATTCCTCAGGTATCTAGAACATCACTGTCTAGTAGAACTTTCTGCGATGATAGAAATGTTCTATATCTGTGTTGTCCACTATGGTAGCTTCTAGAATTTAAGATGTGGCTAATGCAAATGAGGTATTACAGTTTTATTATATTTAATTTAAAATCATATTTATACAGACACATGTGATTAGTAACTACCATGTTGGATAATCACAGTATTGAGATGTAAAAAAGACTAATCAGTCAGAAGTTTCTAGAAATTAATGATAAAATGCTTTCCATTTACTTTCTAAAGTCTTGGTATAGCAAAAAATTAATAAATATTAATACTTATAGACCCTGGGATTTCAAAAATCCAAGGATCATGATTTTTTTTTTTTTTTTTGCGGTGCTGGGGATTGAACCCAGGGCCTTGTGCTTGCGAGGCAGGCACTCTACCAACTGAGCTATATCCCCAGCCCAGGATCATGATTTTTTTAAAGTGATTGTCATAATGCCTATGATGGCCTTCAGATTTAAGTGAAAAAAGAAGGTTAAGGATGCTCTATCCAGAAAAGCATCCAGTGTCACTTAAAAGAATTAATAATTTCTAACCTGGAAATTCTGCAAGTTCAATGATTTTGGTCCATGTATGTGAATCATAGGAAAATATGAAATTGTTTATGACTAACCTGATACAAAAACAAAACATTTTCTGTAACAATTAAAAAAACTGCCTAGTTAACACAATAAAATCTGAGAATTCAGATGGAAAAAGTTCACATTAGGCTTATGTTTTAAGAGAGAAAGATTTAAGATAATGAACTGATATTGTTCTAGAAAATCCTTTATAAAGGGAGGCAAAAATACAGAAAGTATTTCAATTTTGACATGTATAGTTAACAGAGTAGGAGAGAAAATGCCAGTAAATTCTTGTTTCACAGGTTGCTTAATCACATACTTTGTTAATTGATACTTCTTGTAATTATACACAAACATATATTTGTTTCTAATAACTTCAATATTGGAAGATTGGTTTGTTAAATATAACTTGATGTCAAACTTTATACTCTACATCAGTGACAGATTTAACCTACAAGAACACTGAAATATCATATTCACAATCAAATGGAGTCATGAAAAGTGGATTTATATCAACTTCTTGGAAGGAGACTATGGAAGAAGATAAAGTCTGAGACTTTCTTATTATATTCTCACTAATTTTCCTATTAAAGTCCAGGGGAAGAACTTTGAGAACATTCTGGGGAAGCTTCAGATACCTACTGCCTGTCCCCTTGCTCCCCTGGACTTTCTTTGCAAGATGACAAAGAGCTAATATTCTGTTATCTTAGTCTTGGGACTACGACTGTCCTGAATTTACTTTTTTTTTTAAAAAATGTTTTTTATTAGTTATTGATGAAACTTTATTTACTTATTTGTATGTGGTGCTGAAGATCGAACCCAGTGCCTCACACATGCTAGGCAAGCGCTCTACCACTGAGCCACAACCCCAGCCCACTGAATTTACTCTTCATCCTTTAGTTGTCTTGAAAGTTTCTCAAGCATCAGGGTAGCCATGTAGATGAAATCACTGCATTCCTGGGAAGTCCACCTCTTCTCAGGGGACATGAAGGCACTTGACCACTTTTATATTTGACTGCAGTGCCTGTGGGGCTAAGATATAGCATCTGTGGGTGGGTCAACACTTTAAAGGAAAACTTTCTTTCATAGCTACCACTTTTCCTTGTCCTCTTGAAATGATTTATTAATCTCAAAACAGACTTCACTAAGGAGTGGGGATGGGGTGCCAAGATGTTTTTGTACATTTTGCTCACAGATGTACCTCAATGCCTGACATTCAGTAGGCAAAATATGTATTGAAAAATGACATTAGGGGATGTTTCATGGATGAAGGATGATGTATTTTACTTTAGGTATTATCAGCTAGTTCAGCTAATCCCTCATACCTACAGAGAACAAAACTCCATTGCCCAATTTAGTTATTTTATTCAGCACTGTCATAGCCCTACATTACTAATGCTATAGTCAGACACTGCAAAGAACAGTTCTGAAGTCTATTGCACTGGGAAATAATGGCCCCCCCAGGAAGCTCTTTAGAACCTCCCTACCACTAAGCTGAACCCAGAGAAAGGGCAACACAGGCTAGAGATTTCCACAGCCTTTTAGTTTCCTGCCCTGCTAACCTGAGCCAGAAGCTGATCTGAGCTCAAGGCTCATATCAATCTCAAAGTGAGAGAGTGTCATGAAAATTAGACCCAGTTATTTAAACAGTTACTGGGAAATGTGTTACATTTCCTGCTTTCTTAAGTTACAACCACCAGAAAAGTTCACATGATTTGAAGTTGGTGATACCAATTCTGTGAAGTTTGAGTCTATACCTAGTTATATCAACTTCTTTTGGAGAAGAAAGGTTTGAAGATATGGACTCCCAACAGGAGATGGCTTTAAACATACTGATTTGCATCATATACTTTTTCAGTACCAGAATCATGGTTACAATTTAGGAAACACGTCTGATTCCTGAATGCTCATCTCTCCCTAAGCATGAAATCAGATGACACTTGGAATTCTTTGATTCCAAAGAAATACTCTGAAAAAGAAATGAGCTTCCGCAAAAGGGTGATGGTGGTCTATTAGATGAAACTGTGTTTTTGTTGTACTGCTTGTTATTCAGCAGTCCTTTTTATCTTGCCTCTTTGTCTTTTTCTCCACTATTCTCAAATATGAAGAGCACAATGTGTGGAATGAAAACACACGAGAACAAGTGGGTACTATACATGCTTCAATGTTACCAGGTGGAAAATGAATGGTGTTTCTTACTTGCCCCTAAATTTAACTTTAACATATACTCTTCAATAGATTTAATCAGGAATCTACTTAAAGGTATTAAGAAAGAACTATGAGCTGGGTGTGGTGGCACGGAGGCTGAGGCCCTAAACAACTCAGTGAGACCCCGTCTCAAAATAAAATACATGAAGGGCTGGGGATGTGGCTTAGAGGTGAAGTGCCCCTGGGTACAATCCTTAGTACCAAAAACAAACAGAAAAGATGAGGGGCTGGGGACATAGCTCAGTAGTATAGCTCTAGCCTAGCATGTGTGAAGCAGCCCTGGGTTTGATCCCCAGGTCGAGAAGGAGAACAACAACAAATACAACAAGAACAACAACCACTACCACCCAACAATATAACAGATGATGCTAAACTCCTGCAGGAAAGAACAATAATTAGAACCAGTGGAGGACCCTGTCCCCAGACTTTTTCAGTCCTTTCTCCAATAACTACTTTTTTTTTTTTTTTTTTTTTTTTTTTTGGAGCCAGGGATTGAACTCAGGGGCACTCGGCCACTGAGCCACATCCCCAGTCCTATTTTGTATTTTATTTAAAGACAGGGTCTCACTGAGTTGCTTAGCGCCTTGCCCATGCTGAGGCTGGCTTTGAACCAGCGATCCTCCAGCCTCAGCTTCCCGAGCCCCTGGGATTATAGGTGTGCACCACCACACCTGGCTTCCAATAACTACTTTCTTTTCCAAATGTATAATCATCTAAGAGTTTGCTATTTGATTCCCAAATTGTAATGCTATAAGGAATTTAAATGTCACTTTGGCCCTCCTATCATTTTACCTAAGCCCCAAATAAACCCCAGTCCTTTGAATATCTAGATATCCACATTCACACATAGGCAAATACCATCAACCTATTATTTTCAAGTAACACATTTATTCCTTCCTGTGGTATATGAAATTCTCAACATTTCAGTTCATCACTGGAAAACTGAAGCTAAGCTGAGAAAAGATAGGACATAGTATGATGTGGCTATAACTTCCAGAGCATGTCTTGTTCCTTTCCGACCCTCCCCCAAGGTCATTAAACCTAAGCAGACACACTATGGGGAAAGGTGAAGCCTACTTACTGTGCTTCTTCAGAAGACTCTTGTTTTATTTTTAATGTTCTCTTTGTGACAGGTATTTCATCTGAAAAGTAAAGATTTAAAACAAATTACATTTTCCAATTTTATCTATATACATTTATGTATTTAAGTTATTTACTGTTCATTCCATGCTTTCCAATACCAGGCCTTAATACTGGTGTCCAACACTGTTCAAAGCCAGTTTTCTAAATACAACTCTTATATAATTAAATGCATACATTTATATGCAAGATCAGAAACCAGCTCTACAAGTATAAAATTCTTCAAGGTCACCAGTGGATTTCTAGCTAGGAGCTTAAAGCTTAATTTCACTGCAAACATGATTTTAAAAGAACAAGAATGAAAATAATTCTGTTCTATTTAGATTTTCTATGTGGGTTTTACAAAGCAATTATTCCCCCAACATCAGGATCAGCGTATTGTGTATGACCACCCCCCACAAAGGTTTGGGTGACTTAACTCTGTGGCACAACCAGTGTTATGAGATGCCAAAGTAATTTAGACCTTACTACTTTTGTAAAATTAAGAGGCAGTGATCACTTAGCATCTGTCCTTCTTGTTCTTCTTATCTTTAAGTCCTCATATACTGTTAGTCTTACAATTTCAGTTTCTTTCTTCTCTCTTCCAATATTTGAGAATATTAAGATTGTTTAAAAACAGCATTTGTAAGAAATATATTAAATTAATCCCTTAATTAATCCCTTTTCTTTTGAATTAGCATTTCCCTACCATCAGGAATTCTGTAAAAACAGGGCCTGCAGACTTTTACCTTAAGTTAAAGAAATCATTTTTTTTTTTTGCAATGCTGGGGATCAAACCCAGGGCCTTGTGCTTGTGAGGCAGGCACTCTACCTACTGAGCTATATCCCCAGCCCTAAAGAAATCATTTTTACTGACAATCCTACATATACTTCCTGGGGGATGCCTGAGTACCTCACTGGGGAAGAAGATTTACTTAAAAGTGAAGTTCATCATATAATCTGTTCTTTAATGTGCAATGGCTATAGCAAAAAACTGAGGAGTACTTCCAAATTATGAAAATAAAAATTGGAGCACTTAATGCAAATGAAACAACAAAAATGATACGTGTACTCTTAATCACATTAAGAGTACAAATTTAGATTTGATGGCCAGGAATTGCATCTTTCATTTTGAATGCCTTTACTGTATATAAATCATTTCGGCTATTGTTGGTACAGGATACTTCAGGAGGTTTGAAGAAGAATCATCACTGACATGGCTCAGATATCAGTTCTTTTTAGTATAAGCCAAGGCTTTCACTCATTTTTTGTTCAGACTAAAGTCTGGGAGGGGTCTTTCCCAAATCACAGACAGAAAAGCAAAAGTATTTGGAATGAAGGAAGGAAAAGATAGATTCACTTATAGCTCTTAGGACCAAGAGCCAATACTCTTAGCATCTTAGACCTAGAATCTTAGAACTAGAAGGTCCAGGGTATTTAAAATTACACAGGATTCTGTCACTGAACCTCTTTGTGTGGCTCAGAATTAGGAATTCTTCTGTCTTGAGGAATCAGAGTGGTACTCAAATCACCAAAGCACTTGTTGGCAACTGCAACCTAGACCAAGGATGCCTATGTTGCCCCAAATAAACTGTTGACATGCTCTGTGCTGACCACAGAAACAGTATGACATCGCAGATCACAATAAGTACCAGTACACATACTGTGTAGATAAATACACACAAGAGTATCATACTATGATTTTGGCTTTCTTACCCAATTCCTGATCTGTTGGATAGCCATGGAGATCCTGACTGTGGTTTCCCCAGTCCTCCTGTGAATAGTCCTCCATTGTGCTGCCATCTGACTCCAGCTCCTGGTACAAGCCACTACTGTTAATAAGTACAGGCTGGCAGGGCTGAGCATCCCATCCTCCCTGACCAAACACCTGTTCCAACTGTTCAAATGTGTAACTGCTCTTTCTTTTCCCAACACCATGTTCTTTCACCCGACTGTAACACCTGCGAAGGGTCTAAGACACAAAGTCTTTTGTTATTCCTTTAAAGCTGTACTTCCTCTTCCAGGTACGGACCACAGATATTAATTACTATTAGACAGACACAGACAGACAAACAGAGACACATTGTTACAGGAATGCTAGATTTCAAATTCATTATTATATTAGAAAAAAAATACTAATTTAGCATTTACTCAAACATGTTATAATTCAAACAATTATTTTGCAATTAATTATCCATTAAACAACAAGAAACATTACAACATTATTGCATGTACCCCATACACAAATTTTATACCCCCTCCCCCATTAAAAAAGAATAAGGGGGGAAAAAAAACAAGAAATACCAGCCAGCCAATAGGATGCACACCTGCCACAGAACAGAGAGAGAGCTGCTATGGTGCCCAGAATTTGGAAAAAGTGAGGGAAGGAGGACAGAAAGAAGAATTTCCCAAAGCAAAGAATACCTTACTTATTCTTAAGAAGGAATACAGGGTAAAAACAACTGCCTTAATAAATAAACTAATAAAACATTATTTACATAATCTATATTCCTTATTAACTCACTATGTCTTTGTGAAAGCTGCTAAAATTTCAAACAGAAGTCAAATCAATAGTGCCACAAGTTCACAGTCTCAGACATCAATGATCAAGAACACTAATACTTACACCTAAAACTAGACAATTTACTAGTCTACCAACTGAAACTGCTAGCTAAACAAACCAATGAACAAAGCCAATAGTTTCCTTTCTGGGTGGGAGTGGAGGGCAAGGTAGGAGGTTTACTTCATTTCTTTTTCTGCTACATGCCACACAGCAAATAAATATCATTATGCAAGTCCATAGATAAAACTGGATAACTTCATTATCTTGTAAAATCCTTCAATCTTTTTTTCATGGTCTTATTTTTAATGCATGTTTCTGATGATTAGCCCAGTTTCCTGAGTTTAATGGTACATCTTGTGCTATCTTATATGACACTTCAAAAGATAAATCAGGACTTGGTCCCATCCTCCAAATTTACTCACATTCAGGCTCTATTCCATCTCTGCTTCTCTTTTTTCCTTTTAATCTCCCTTCTACTATACTGGGTTTCACTCAACTGTACAGAACCAGTTCACCTCTGACTTAACTTATAGGCATTAGCAAGATTATAAATTTCTTCCAAAGGTGAGATTACTTTCCATAAGCCAAAGTGTATCACCTATCCTCACCAAACTAAAACAACTCCTGATAATCTTTATAGAGCTGCTGTGAAAGTTCATTATCTTTAAATCACAGTTGACAATCTACAAATACTCTTGTCAGTTTTTAAATCTGTCTCTTGAAGCCAGAAACCCAGATAGGCAAATGGTATAATGAAATCATGACACATATGATGGTCTTCCCAGACATTAGCAGAACAATAATTAGTCACTCACACTAAAGCCATCCAGCCTACCCCTGCACAAACATCTGTCCCATTCTCTCTTTCTTTAGATCCCTTTTGATGCCTCAAATGATGTCTTAGAGAAGTAAGGTTTCCAATGATACACTCTTGTGAAAAGCATTTCTTCTTTCTTTTCATAAAGGATAGTCACAACCATAAAACAAAACTTAGAGAAACAAACCAGAAACATGAACTTGGGAAATGTATGTCATGGGCAAACCTTACAATACAAATGCTGCAGCAGATTTCTTTTTACTTTCTACATACCCTCCTTTCCCAGTACTCTGTGCCTTCTTCCAGGGATTGGAATTTGAATTGCAAACAACCCCTGCCAATTTATTTTTGTCTCACAATGTCTAGTTTCTGCCTCCAAGAACACCCCAACCACTCTTCAACTCCTCCAAGGACCGTAAATGGAGAGTCCCAACGCTGTCCCTTCACCCTTTCAAGGCCATAAATGGAGATGGAAACCATGCCACTGCTCACTACTTACTGGCTGCCTGAAAAAAGCATTCAGGACACAAGAGTTCAGTTAGCTCTGTCAGTAAGGGCTCGTCTAGAAGTCAAGAAGTAAAACTAATGCTCCTATGAAGAAAGGTCTCACACTTAATTGGAAGAGACACAGGCATAAGCAAAGCCACCAATGCTTGATAATATACATGGTGGGAAACCACAGAAAAGACTCTTACTCTTTAAAACCACCAAGTTTAGCTTAAAATTTTGCCTAGTTTATGTAATTGTGAATGATGAAACCAACAATATCTAATCATTATAGATATGGAAGAAGGGTCAGATGATATATATTTCACCAAAAAAGACTAATGGATCTTGTCACCTCTTACTTGTAGTGTACATTTATAATATACTTTTATAGGGCAATATGCTGATATGTAAAATATCTATCAGGTGCCTGCAGGAAAGATGTTTGGTAACTTCTAAATCTATGTGGTAATATATTCAAAAGATTTCCAAATTGATTTTAACTCTCTCAAGACATAAATACACATAAGCAGTAACTTCTGAGTTCAATAAAGACCACAAATCCAGGGAGAGGCCATTTAAATAGGACACATTGACTAAGATAGGAAAAGGGAAAAAAAGGAAAAACTCAAAATATTGGCTTGCTGCTACCAGAAACAAACACTGGGATTTGGCTAAACTTGAAAGAGCTTAGAAATCGATAAAAAGGACACATACAGATCTTCCAATTCTTTTTACCCATAGTAAATCAGAAAAGGTTACATATTCCACACTCTAAATGATTAACCAAAGCACATAATTAAAAGACTGAGTACCTGTATCAATATTCCTAAATAAACTAACTTTAAAACCTACTCCAAATCTGAGATTAAAATAATGCTTCAGAATCTAGAGAAAAACGAAGTCTCACACCTCCCATTCCAGGCAGCTACCAAATCCAACAAAAACCTCAATTTGGCTTTCTTGGAAAATCACATCCTATTCAACACAAAAATCTCGCTTCCCTTTCTTCTTCCTCTACCTTACCCATCTTAGACATTTATAGTAAGTAAACCTCTAATTGCTGTTTCAAAATTAAGATCTCAGGGCAAAGAATTTGCTTAGATGTATTTAAGACTAAACTATTTACCATTTAAAATAATAAATTTTCTTAATATTAGAAATCTCCCCAGTAAATTGATAGTATGTTTGTCTGCTCCCTGGAGGAAGAACTATGAAATAATACTATCCATCTTGAATGAAGGCATAGGGATAGAAGTGAGGAGGAGTCAAGAAAGTCTGGATAGAAGAACTCAGTAGGGTGTCTAACCAGAGGAGTTCACGGGTACTGGCTTGGAAAGAAACACCAGGTGGATGCTTACTAAATCCACTACCAAGAGCCAAGTCCTTAGCACTACAAAAGGAAAAGAACCAGAAAAAAAGGCTTGGAAGATGTCCCATTACCAAAGCAGGGAGAAAAATAAGGTGGCTGACAACTGACCATTCAGAGGACAGAGTGAAAGTTTGCCAAAGTTTAAGATTAGAGTCAAAGGAAATGAGAGAATAAAAAGATGACATTCATTGTAGATGAATGTATGGGGAGTCTATGGGGGAGGGACAGGTAAACAAAGGCAGGAGTTTTAGATTGGCAGGATTGGGGGTTTAACGTCAGCAATGCAGAGAAAGACCCAGGGTTACAGTACACGTAACATTAAATACAGTGCACAATGCAGCTATCTTGCCAAAGTAAGTAAATCCAGTATTGGGTTGTATAAGCAGAGGAATCACATGTAAGCTATGAAGGTGGCTCTTCCTCTCTATTCAGCACCGGTGAGGCCACAGCTGGAGCACAGCATTCAGTTCTGGGCATCGAACCAGCTACAAGAGAGGGAAATTGTAGAGTTCAGAAAAGGGCAAATAAAATAATGAAAGGCTTGGAAAATAAGATCTATATAAGGGCCAGTGGTTTCATCAAAGCCTATCATTATTAAGCTACTTTGGGAGTGAGATTAAAAAGTTTCTTTTGCTTCAATGTCCTCCAGTTCCTCCTCCAACTTTCAGAAAATGGGAAGAATTAAGTTCTTCCCTGGTATGGCAAAGTAGGAAGCAAACAAAATAAATCATAAAGGCATAGGCCAACCAATTCCACTATAGGCTCAATAATTTTCTCAAAATTTGCCCCCACAAAACCACTGTTGAAACAGAACTGACCATAAGTGGAACAAAGCATATAATAAGGAGGAATAGAAATAAGGCATAAAACTACACATATATACATATAAACATATATATATATATATATACGTACGTGTGTGTGTGTGTGTGTGTGTGTTGTTTAGAAAACATTGGCTTGATCAGTCTAAGATATCAGATGAAAAATAAAGTCAATTTGAAGGGAGGACAGCTTGGTTATAACAGCAGGAAACCATGTTATAAGAAAAAATAAGCAGTGAAATAGATTTTCAAATGTAGTTGTCAAACTGGCCATACTAGAAATACATGGCATTGTCACGTATTTGACCCTCTGCCAACTACACACAATAAATCTGCAATTCTATTCACCCAAATGATTAAATAAAGAATATACTTATTCACAAGCAAAGACTTTAAAAAAGAAAAAATCACACATTATACTCCACAAGAGATGGAGAAATTACATTGGGGTGGGTAAAACTTCAGTGATTGATTTTCTTATAAAAGTGTCAAAAACAATACTTCAAATTAAGGCAAATGGGTATTTTTGAAGCAACAAAAGTTGCTGTGAAATAGATCTTTTTTTCTTCCTTTAAGATTGTTGCTATTGCAATGATTACTAGTTGCTCTTATAAGGCAACCAAACAACACTTTATTTTAATATTTTGAAGATAGACTAAAATTTCTTTAATTAACTATATACTTTGTTACTGTGAGCATAAAAATAGGAAAGAAGAAAAACTTAAATAGCAGATATAAGTCAGTAACATGTTTCTGCACACAGTAAGAGGAATGTTAAGAATATAGTATAAATTCCTACATACACACACATATTTTTCTGGTGGTATGGGGCGGTATAAGGGATTGAACTCTTAAGGCATTCAACCACTGAGCCACAACCCCAGCCCAATTTTGTATTTTGTTTAGAGACAGGGGTCTCACGAGTTGCTTAGCCCTCACTGTTGCTGAGGTTGGCTTTGAACTCTCGATATTCCTGACTCTGACTCCTACACATATCTTTTGACAGAAAATTGTAACTAATGATTATAAAGTTACCTACGGCAAAATTTGTGGGGCCTATAGAATTTTACTACCTAATTTATTATGTTTTCTGTACATTAATATGTAACTGACTTGCCAATTGCCTAAATTTTTTTTTAAAACCAACCAAAAGAAATAACGAAACCAAACAGAAAAATACAGCATACCTGTTTTACATTCCCCCAGTCCTTAGTACTACACAGCAAGTTTTGGCAAATAAAAAATCCTTTTCATTCTTCAGTCTTTTGCTTTTTTCTCTCCAGTGCAGAGGTGCTTAACCTTTTTGGGTCATGGATTGCCTTCCCAGAAAGATGCATACATACACAAACTATTCCATACAATTTCAAGGGATACATGGACTCACTGAAAAGCCCATACAAGAACCTCAGCTTAAAAATCTCTGCTCTACACTATGTTGGTTTTGCTTCCATAAAAGAAAATAGCACACATTAGTCAGAAACCCTAAAATAAGGTAGACTTAATTTGTATCATAGGCATTATAAGACATTCTAAAGATCAGCACAACTAGTTTAAGTCAATTAACCAGTTTGCTTAGTATCCTACTAATTTAGATAAAGCATATTGACATTTATTTCCCTAAGAGGTACATTAGCCAAATTGTCATTTCTCTCTGTTTTTTTTGTTTTGTTTTGTGATGCTGGAGATAAAACCCACGACTCTGTACATGTTATGCAAGTGCCCTACTACTGAGATACATCCCCAAGCAATGGGTCTTGCTACATTGCCCAACCTGGCCCTAAACTCCAAGGCACAAGAGATCCTCCTGCCTCGACCTCTCAAGTCACTGGGAATATAGATACTTTCCCCCTTTTCTTCTCTTTCTCTGTTCAGGGAATTGAACCCAGGAGCACTTTACCATGGAGTTACATACCCAATCCTTTTTGATTATTTTTATTTTGAGATACCATCTTGCTAAGTTGTTTAAGGCCCTCGCTAATTTGCTGAGGCTGACCTCAAACTTGAGGTCCTCCTGCCTTAGCTTCTAGGGTTGCTGGGATTACAAGTGTGCACACCACACTGGCCTCCCCATTTCTTGAAGGAAATAATTTCTATTGGTAAAAAGCATACAGGAATCTCCTAACACTTCACAATATATCACTTTTTCCCTACCCACCAGGCAAAAAGTCTTTTTGAAGTGGTAATTAAGCAATATTTTGAAAATTCATTCATTATGCTGAGTATCTGTTCCAATTACATCACACAGTACTTGATCATTCATTATCTGATTGACTTATCAATATAGCTGCTAGAAAAAGTAGTTAAGGTAACAACTTAAAACAGGGAAATTCATCCACCCAGAAACAAGTATAGGAAAAGTCTTGACTACCTTCCTTAGCAGTCACTGCACTAAGCTCTCACATATTCCAATTTCAATACCACCTGACGATTGAAGGGTCTTTCAGGAACAGGTAATGTCTACACTAATTCTGTCCTTTCATCCTACTGGAATCACAGTCTAATCTATTACTCCACTAAAACTGTTTCTATCACAGTCATCAATGTCTTCTTAATTACTAAGAAGACTGGGTTTCATCCTTTGTCCTTAACTCATTTGCTCTCTCTGCAGTTCCCAACACACTTCATCCCCTATCCCTACCTCTGCCCCTACACTTTACTTTCTAAAACTTCTTGTAGTACTTACACTCATCTACAGAGGATGGGTGGAGCTCCAAGGCTTAATTGCAAACCAGGCTCCAATGAAGTTTTGAATAGAAATGAACCTTAAAAAAAATAAACCCAGTCCAATTTCTTCATTCAGCAAATGAGGAACCAAGGAAAGTATTCCTTCAAAGGGGATTTAGTATATGAAAATTATCAATTGCCACTCACAAAATTTTGATGTTGCCAAAGAAAGAAAGCTACTAGATCGTAAGTTGCATGAGATAGGAATTTTGTCTACCTTGCTTATCTCTATTTCCCTTGGGGCTAGAAAAATGCCTATCATGTAGGATTAATATATTTTTTAAATAAATAATTTTAAAATAAATTACTAGCAAGATCAATTAGCGAACAAAATCAGGAAATCCATTGTTTAACCATAATAGATTATAAAATTAACAAATTCAAAGTTAGATAGGGCTCCTGGAACCTATTCAAAAAAGCAGGAGCAAAAAAAGATATAAAACAGAAATACAAATACAACTATAATTAGCAAAGCAAATTAATTTTTTTGTAATAATGGAGAACTAACTGCAGTGGGCTATTTCTAAAATATCCCTTCTTCTTACAGCTTTCTTTGGGGAAGGAGGCCAGTTACCTGCCAAACGAAGCTCTGCAATTCAGTCCAAATTTTACTTCTTACCCCTTACAAATAAAACGAATATTTGAGAATATGAAGTGGTTCTATCAAAGATAAAGACTCAGTTGTTTCCTGGATTTTAATAGGGTCAAACAGAAGAATGACCACCGCAAACAAAGAGATCTTACCTCTCTGGAGCCTCAGTCTTTGTGGGGAAGGAACTGTCCAGGATTGAATCCTATCAGCTTGTACTTCATTCTGAATCTGGCTATGAAAGACTCACTCACTCTGTGTTTATAACTGGCCAGGGCTGTCTTCATGAGGAGAGATTCTTGCAGAGAATACATAATTCAGGAAATTTTGATTCTCAATGAATATCAAGTCCTAAATTCTCTAGGTTTCTTTGTGTTAGCAGCTGAGGGTATTTTGCCCATTCAGATTATGAACAGAAAAACACCTTGCAGGAAGACAATACTAATGGTCAAAAACAAACATCATTCAGTGCGCATGGAACTAAATGCATGTGATTGTAAAGCTTTTAACCCTACACTTGACATACTTCGCATGGATACTCACAATTATCTCAGATTAATGGCAACACTAAAATTCACGCCTCGTACACATGCTTATTATATATATAGAATTCTCTGGAATACACGGACCCTTCTAGACACAGATTCCTACATGTTTCTCCATTTAGAACAAGATAGGTCAAAAAAATAAGGTATAAACACTTATTCTACATATAAGCAGCAATAGGTAGAAAGAGTAACCAAGGATAGGCAAATAACACTGTCTAGAATTTCCTTCTCATCTGAAAGGCGGCGGGGGGGGGGGGCAGTTTGGTCAAGAACTGACTTGAATTAAAGATTTTTTTTTATTTGGCCTCCTCATCACCTTCAAAGTTGCTATGTCAGCATCTTTTCTCAACCTTTCATTGCTTCACATCTTGGGCACCAACTCCACATGTTATTCAGACATTAAATATAGAATTATCTTATTAGGAATGTGATATCTAATATACACATTCAAGAGAATTTTCTCAAATATTTCTGTCAGATCAGGGGCAAATCATTCCTTCTTAAAGGTCTCACATATAATCCCTTGAAATAATTGTTCCACAACCATGTCTAAAATTAAGTACCCACAACACAAATAAGACAAAAATAAAACAGAAATCTCAGTTTTATTTTTATCATTGAACATTGTATGGCTTCCTAAATACAAAGTTGGCCTTCTAATCATTAGACCAGTGTTTAAAAGGCAAACTGTCAAAAGCAGGTTTTTCCCCTGAAATTGTAAGCCACTTTGTTTCATCTATTGACCATGTGATTATCTCAGTTTGTAGTTATTTTCTTACTAAAAACTGCCAAATATTAGGCAAAGATAGTCTAGAACATAAAATTTTCCATTAGCAAATATTATACATTTATGAAAAAAGAATCCTAACATCCAGAAAAACTCATGAAAAAACTAATAAAGTTATTAGAAATCCTCCATCAGACAACAGCATACAAACATTAAATCAAGATTCAGTCAATTGGTTAAAGATGTAAAAACTAATTAATTTTCATTTATATAGTATAAACTACATCCCATAGAAGCCTGAAAAGAACATATCCTCTTTAATAAAAAATTTGAAAGTAAGCAAGTTTTAAGTTTATTGTAAAGATCTATCCTTGGGCAACTTGAACTTTTTTAGGTAGAAAGAAATTCAAGCAATCATAACACTTTTTATAGCCCATTTGGTAGAATTTTTAAATTTTATTCTTAGCTTTATGGGGACTGCTAAGAGAAACGGCCATTGGGAGAAAAAAACAACTCTATACCTTCTATAAAAATCAAACATTTTCCTTATGTGGCTCAATGTACCACATAACAAATGTAAACTATTCCTACTATTTCCTGAGTGCCTGTCATGTGCAGAGATCTAGGTTAAACAGTTTACATTTATCACTCTTCCTTAAAATAATGTAAAAATATCCCCAGGAAACAGACTCAGAGACTGTGCTTACTGGATGGGGCTCTAGGGAACCACACTTGAGAGAGACTGAAAAGCAGAGCTGAGCAGAGAAACTGAAGTGTGACACAGATGTAACAGAGACCTAACCCCAAAGTGAGGGGTGGAACTCAGATGCCCCTTCAGAGCAGTCCTAAATTGAGCCAAAAAGGCTAGACCTTTGTATTTCAACACAAACCAGTAACTGGATCTAGGCTGCCACCAGAGAGGCGGCCTCACCTTAGACCAGAAGCTCCCTTAGGCAAAGGGAAATTCCTTGGAGGAATTCAATCAGAAGCCACCAGCAGTCAGGGCCCCAAAAAGCTGCAGGGGACTAGGGGACTAGTGTTTCATCCCTGGAGGAGGGATCTGGGCAGCACATCACATTTATATGGAGAGAGATATAGTACATTCCTGTTTTAAAGTCTAGAAATCTAAGAGAAAGGTAAGAGCTTACCCAAGGTCACTTTAATGTAAATTTATCTTAGGTTTTAAAACAGGGACCTAGTATGCTTATCTTCAGGAAATATCGAAAATTCTTGAATATCTTTGTATTTACTTTTTTGCCATAGTTGCTGAAGTCATGATTCATCTTAATAATGAGCTGAAGCAAACATGTTTACCTGGGTTACTGTTGTAAACCCTGAACTCTATTTTCTGATTCTATTTTTAACTCTCTCAATATGCAGTTACAATTTTGTGTATACATTCCAGTTATGTGCCACCTAACAGCTGGGATAGGTTCTGAAAAATATAGCATGAGGTGCTTTTGTCATTGTGTGAAAACCATAGTGAACCTACATAAACCTGACTGCTAGGTCATGTGGCCTCTTGATGCAATCAAGAGGCAGAAAACGTGAGAGGGATGAAGCTCCTGCTGGCTTAACGTGATATACTATTTTACAGTTAGCTTTTTTTGGAGGGTGCACCGGGGATTGAACTTGGGGTACTCAACCACTGAGCCACATACCGAGCCCTATTTTGTATTTTACTTAGAGACAAGGTCTCACTGAGTTGCTTAGTGCCTTGTTCTTGCTGAGGATGGCACTTAACTGGGGATCCTCCTGCCTCAGCCTCCCAAGCTGCTAGGATTACAGGCATGAACTTCGCCTGGCTACAGTTAACTTTTAAAGTATTAGGAATACAGTTTAAAATAATGATAAATAGTATAATAAATACACAAACCAGTAACATAGTTGTTAATTATCAAGTACAATATACTATTATGATAGCATGTATTATATTTTATGCAACTGGCCACACAGTGGGTGTATGTATACCAGCATTACCACAAACATATTGAATGATGCTTTGTCCTAGGATAGATTCAGGACAGTTACAATGCTATGACTGAGACAGGAAATCTTCAGCTTCATTATACTCTTTTGGGACTACCTTGTATTTACAATCCATTGTTGACCAATATGTCCTCATGCAGAGCATGACTTGTATACATAACAAAACAATCTATCTCATCTCCGTCATCTATCTCGAAGAAGATAAATTCTCAAACCATTTGAACATTAGGCAAACAATGATACACACAAGGTAATGGATACATTCCACAGCCTCCTTTGGTAAGCCTCATATCTACCTGCTTTTATAGTAAAAAATGTAAGTCTACTTTTTGAATGTTTCTCCTGCTCTAATTCAAATTTGTCCCCTTTAAGAGGAGTTAATAGCCCAATGAATAATATCATTTATATACATCAAGGAATGGCTGAATAAATTGCCTTCGATAAAGCCTTTACTTATATTTCCACACATTTTAAGTTCTTAAAAGACTTCCAAATCAATGTTTCTTTTGTAATCTTAGGAAACCATGAACTCTCTGCAAGATTTTTTTTTGAGTTGTAGATGGACACAGTATCTTCATTTTATTTATCTTTATATGGTGCTGAGGATCATACCCGGTGCCTCAGACAAGCAAGCCAAGCACTCCACCAGAGCCCCAGTCCCAGCCCATATCTGCAAGTATTTTAAGTTTGCATTTTTTGTTTCCATGATAAGAATGTTTATAAGCACGATGGTGTCCATTCGGGTTACAATATTTTGGTATGACATTTATGATCATACAGCTGCCAAAAATATTACTTCAATTGTCAAAATTTAATAAAAGTAGGCTGATGGCTCATAAGGGGGTAATAATACCAACTGGTTACAAGTATGGGTTCTGAGGTAAAATTGCTTAGTCTAGTGTCACCACCTGCTAGCTTTGTGATAAATTAATATCTCTAAGCCTTAATTTCTCCACCTACAAGATGGAGCTAATATCAATATTTCATCATAGATTTGTTATGAGCATTAAATGATACAGTATTTAAAATGAAGTTTGCTAAATGCTTGCACTAATTGAATGTTAGTAATCATTATAGATATTACAAAAATGACAGACACATTGTATGGAGACCAAGGAAGCCTTTTGAATAATGTTAGTGCAAGTACCGAAAAGCAGTAGCATCAAAGTGTTGTACCACAAGGCACACGGGGGGAATAACATGGAAGAATCACATACTCTAAAGAACTTTACGTAGCACAGAGTCATGTGAGGAAAAAGCTGGTAAATTTTAGCTAACCCACAACATCCAAAGTATTACAGGAATGCTAAGTTGATTTTTTCATTTGTCCTTTTTTTAGTGCTAAAAGTTTTAAAAAATTATTCTTGATAACATTTCAGTTCTATAGGTAGAGGACTTTTTATCTAGGTGTAAGTTTGTAAATACTAAGTAACATGTTTATATAAATATGCTATTGCCCACATATTATTCAAGTTTCTGAAATATCTGAATATATCATCGCTTCTCTTTTTGCTTTTTATAGATTAAAGCCAATCAGCTAATCATTTTCAACAGTTTTTAGTCTTGGCATGAATAAGGCAACTAATACAAACCAAGGGAAGAAAGAGCCTTAACTATGCATCCAGGGAATGAAGGCTCACTTACTGAATAACCAGTCCACAAGAAGTAGGAGGCAGAGCTGGGGCTGTAGCTCAGTGGTAGAGCATTTGTGTAGCACCGGTGAGGCACTGTGTTTGATGCTCAGCACCACATTTAAAAAATAAATAAATAAATAAATAAATAAAGGATAAAAAATAAAGGTTATATTCTTAAAAACAAACAAACAAACAAAAAAACAAAACCAACAAAGTAGAAGGCAGGTAAAACTCAGCATGAACAGAAATAAGGAATATGAATGACTCATATATTTTCTTGTTGACAGAATAAAAAAGCATATAGAACTCTCATTTTTTAATACATGAAAATTTATTGGAATTAAAGATCAGATTTATCATTACCAATTTTTTTGAGGGGGGTGCTACAGAATGAACCCAAGGGCCATTCTAGGCAAGCACTCTCCAATGAGCTACATCCCCAGCTCTTTTTTTTTATTTTTTAAATTTTGGGATAGGGTCTTCCTTCCAAGCTCGCCTGAAACTTACTGTCCTCCCACCTCAGCCTTCCCGGTAGCTGAGATTAGAGACATGCACTACCACACCTGGTACCACTATTACTTCTTGAAAAACAACAAAAAAAAACATTTTATGAACATGATTATGCTATAGTGAAGAAATAAAAAAAATTTTCCCTTGATTTTTTCCCTCTTAATTTAGTAGTATGGATATTAGTTATATAAAAATGTAATTGTGATATAGTGTTCTAAAACTGGCATAACTCTGATCTCTTAAATCCCAACTATTTACCATTGTATAATAGAAGGGGTTATCTAGTTTGGCACAAGACTGTATCTTATGGACCCTTCACAGTGCCTGGTTCAAGAAGTGGTGCTTGGGTAGTTAATCACTGAATGAATAATAACCTAGCCCTCTGCTGTTTACTGGTGCAAACCTCAATGACAAGTAGATAGAGAAAATGCAACAAATAAATAAAATAATGTATATCTTTCTTAAAGCAAAAACAAATGAATTTCTATTTCTTATGCATAATGAAAGGTACAGAGTTCAAACTTTTTAAGGCCATTAAGACTTCATCAAAGAATATCTGATGAGTGTTTGCTTTGATTGAGTTAATTGCTCTGAATTACATTGTAAATATTGTTTGTTTTTCTGTCTTGTTTTTTACCAGAATGTGAGTTCTATGAAGGCAGAGGATTGTCAGTTTTGTTCACTGATGTATTTCCCAGCACCTACATCAATACCTGGCATGTGGAAGGGCCTCAATAAATTTTGAGGACTGAATAAATGAACAGACTCCATCTAGGCAATTGAGATACCAAATATAAGGTTAAAGTACTTTTTGATCTATCATATGCTTCTCTCTAAATCATAAGCCAGATGGTTCCATTTGAAGTGTTTACAAATTAAAAAATAATAAAAGCAGTTTTTGGTAGATACAGCTTTTATTCTGATTTCATTAATATCCATTACAAAGATAATTGGTTTATTCAAATAAATGAAGTAATCTGTAGATAGTAGAGAAACAACACTTTATGTTTCAAAATCCAATCTATTACAACAAAAGAGTCTTACAAAGGCTGAGAAAGTGCAACTAGAAAACAATCTAAGTAAACAACTTCCACACTATTCTACCAATTTATATGGAATGATATACTATTTGGTAGCTCAAAATATGTAAATTAATAAATGCAGCCAAGAACACTGCATATAAAAATAAAATGAAGGCTATTTTAGGTATTCCTAAAATTCCTGAGAGTAAACACAGCCTTGTATTTTACTAAGGAGTAACAATGCATCCTACTAAGTGAAAAGATAACACTTGATTAGTGCCATGAATAAAAGTATTTTCACTGGTTTTCAAGGATATAGGTAAGATTTATACAGATTTAAATATTAAATATATGCCTTTTCCCAAATACATTCTTCAATGACTTATTTAGAAGAATAGGGGAAATGACTTGGCACAGGTTATGAACTACAGATAATATGTGACATATGCATAAGAGGCACAGCTTCATTAGGCATTCAATATTTTAAACACTGAAGTTTCTACAACAGTAAATAGGCAGAACAGAACAAAGAGCAACAGAAATAAAATCAAGCTATCTAATTGCCACTGCAATCCTAACAATCATTTATAATCTAAAGCACTTTACAGTACTAGTCTGTTATTTCTGGAACTCAAGGATTCCCCCCATTTTCTACATAAAACTTTCCAATAAGGAAAAATTGATATTCCATCTTAACTAGTAATAGGTGTGTACTTCAGAGTGTCTATATAATGAACATTTGAAATCTTAGATGTGAATTTTAATTCTGACTCCCTAGTAATGTTAAGAGGGGGAAAAAAAAGAAGTCAGGATAATCAGAACACTGAGGAACCGACCAGAACCCATAAACCTGTGGAAAGCACATCCTAGAGGTGACACAGACAGGAAGGACTGTCCTAATACGGTGTTCTAGTTGTAACTCTCTGGGTTCTGAGAATTGAAGCCAAACACTTGTGCTATGAAGAACCATAAGGTGACTA